>QKWP01000304.1:320537-333581 GCA_003550325.1 Gigaspora rosea | reverse complement strand
AATTTTATAGGTAACACATAAGAGGCCAAATTTTACGTACGATTTTTATTTTATTATATTTTATATAATTACAAAATAATTATATAAAATAAAATAAAATATTTATATTTACATTCCTAAAAAAAAAAAACCCTGGGTTATTTAATATTTACAGTACCATCCTCGGGCTTTATATATTGTCTTTACTCGATTTGGCATACTACAGATAAGTGAACGAATATATTCAATTGATAAGTTATACCATTCCTCTTCTATAATTTTAACTAATTCTTCTAACTTTGTAGGCATGGGTTTTCTGTTACGAACTGCAGAATCAAGACGTTCCCAAAGATTTTCAATCGGGTTAAGATCAGGGCTATACGGTGCCCAATTTAATATATTAAAATTATGCGAATTCATCCACCATTCTGAATATGTAGATGTATGAATAGAAGCCAAATCTTGTTGAAAAATTAAATTTATTTCACCATGATGTTTTTCCATTAAAGAATTTGCCCAAGGAATAAAATATTTTGCAAGAATATCAACATAACTATCCGAATTCATATTACCCTTAATTCTTACTAACGGTCCAACGCCCCACCAACAAAAACAGCCCCAAAACATTACAGAACCACCACCAAACTTCATAGTCGTATTTATACAATCTTTATGATATTTTTCATTAACTCGACGCCAAGTTCTTTCACGACCATCTGCTTTGTGAAGACAAAACCTTGACTCGTCCGTAAAAACAACCATTTGCCATTCATTTACCCATTTTAAATGTTCACGGCACCATTTTTTTCGCTCCAGTGCTTTTCTTTTGTCTAAAAGAGGTTTTCGACAGGCGACACAGTTTCTCCAACCTAAATTGTGGAGGTACTTTCGAATAGTTTTGGTGGTAAGCGTCGTATCATGTTGGACGTTGAATTCGTTAGTGATGACAGCCAAGGGTTCCTTCCGATTTTTTTTTGTAATACGAACTAAAGAGCGTTTGTCACGCGCAGAGAGAGCTTCGGGGCGACCAGGGCGTTTGTTCGGATGCTCTGAGCCTGTCTCTTCATATCGCTTAACAGTGTCATACACCGTTGATTTCGGGAGATCAAAAACTTTTGCAATGTCAAGTGGTTTAACACCACACAGGTAAGCGCCGGCAATACGGCTTCGTTGTTCTAGGCTTAATTCTTGGCGGGAGGGTTTTTTTATCATCAAAAACAATTAAAATTGTGTGTTAAAAAAAAAACACAAGTGAAAAAAGACGTATGTACGTTAAAAAAAAGATTATCATACGTATATGAAATTCCCGGTAGATCTGGAAATTTCCGGTGATTTACTTCCGATCACTGTATATATACTAAATTTGGCTGCCCTATATATCACTATAGTGTGAATGTGGCGTGCATGCATATAAAAATATTTTTTACTAAGTTAATGATATATGCCCACTAATTGAAAGTTGTAGAGTTCGTCGAGATGCATTAACGGTGGTTAGATCATCCAAATCGGTACAGTAAATGGCAAGATATTGTCAAAAAACGATTAGACGACTATATAAAATCTCTATGTAAATTACATAGACTTTATATAGTCGTCCAATCGTTCCACTGGGACGATTTGAATGATCTAACTACAATTGGGTGCATCTCGATGAGCTCTACAACTTTTAATTAGTGGTCATATGTCATTAACTTAGTAAAAATATTTTTATATGTATGTACGCCACATTCACACTATAGTGATTTTTACATGTAATTTGCATCACATTACACTACAGACGATTTCTGATTAACTGGCATAACTATCAATTAAAGTAATTTGGTAAATGAGCATGTGCCAATTTGGCTGTATATATAATAAAAATATCTAATTTGGCCATATATAATGAAAATATCTAATTTGGCGCATAATAAAAATGGGTGGCAATCAATTAATCAACAATCACTTTACCGACATAACATTTCACTGACAATTATTCACTGACAAGTTCATTTTACTGACAGTTTATTTCACTGAAGCTCATTTCACTGACAAAGTAATTCTGGTCATTGTCGTTAGGGTCAGGGTAGATTGGTTAGAATTAGGGCTAAAATTAGGGTGTTTTTTGAAAAAAAACTTGTTGGTGAAATGAACTTCAGTGAAACAAACTGTTGGTAAAATGAACTTATCAGTGAGCATTTGTCGGTGAAATGTTATGTTGATGAAGTGATTGTTGGCGAAATAATACGAATCCAATAAAAATATCAAATTTGGCCACATATAATGAAAATATCAAATTTGGCCACATTATGTAAATTTCAGATTTGGCCGCTAGAAAATTCTATTTGTTGGGACTAGCTTGTTCGAACTATAGTATTAAATTCATGTTTTTTGACATCACTTTACGTTCTTCGGTGTTAATTGCCCTTCTCGGTTTTAATTCGCGTATTCTGGCGAATCTAAAGAAAGTGTTAGTAAAAAGAAAGCAAAAATTAAAAAAAAACAAAAAAAAATAACAAAAAGAGAGCCCCAAACTGGTATTTATTGCTAAACAGTTATTAGGTTTCTTCCAAATTCTCAGTGTCAGCGTGTTTTCTCGTACACTTTACATTATTCTTTATTGAAAGCTAAAAGAGAAAGTGTTAGTAATGGAAAAAAATTTTGAATATGAAATCAAGAAACTAAAAACTAGTACTTACCAATAGGCAGTTCCTAAGTTCTTTCCAAGATTGTTTTCCCTTCCCAGATTTAATTTGTGTTCACTATATTTTGATTATACTGGCCAATGATTCTATTTCAGAGTCATTTTGCGAATTTCAAATTTATAATAAAAAACAAAAAGTTAGTCACAAACAAGTACCAAAAAAAGAAAAGCTTAATAGAGTTCAGTACTTAACCTTTAGTTCTGGTTCTAACTATAATCTGTGCTGATTCATGCTTCAAATCTATATAAGAACAGAAAGTTAGCAAGAGATAAAAAAAAAATAAATAAAAAAAACTAGTACTGATCTTTATAGTCAAATACTTCTATTCAACAAAGCCCACACCGACTCCACTGTAAAATTAATTGTATATATAAAAGAGCATAACTAATATAGGGTATTCCCTATTAAAAGGGCCCATTTTTACATTCATCTCATTTTGAGATAATTGAGTTTAACTATTTGTTTTAATTTTCAGACTGATCCGGGATTAATCAAATTTCACAATTTTGATTGGTTAAATGTAGCAGGTGACTATCAGGTAGTCTCGTGATGTACTTGGCCTTAGACAACTTTATTTAATATTTTTTTATATTATCTCTATTTTTTATTATGCAAATCGACTTTATTTATAATTGAAAAATGTCAATCATGTTAAAATTCACATGAATATAACAAAAACTCAATTTTTGAAAAATTGTAAAAATGGGCCCTTTTAATAGGGGACACCCCATATATGCAGATCATTATATATACAGTATATTATTTAAACCCCAAAATTTTTAGGGTGTTCTAAAAATCACCTGATATGATTAATAATTGATATAATTACTAATATTAATATTTTTTAATTTATTTAATATTAGAAATTCATGGAATCAACTCTTTCCGCTAATCATTTGGTCCAAATTTCTCAGAAAGGTTTTCTAGATAGTTTTTAACTAAAAATCTACTGTACAATCATAAACACATAATATCTACACAATAGTTTTATCTGTAAGATAAAAATTTTTATCTTATACCAAGTTTTTCTATTCCTTTTACCATAAAATGGCTGTTTTGTCAAAATTTTGGGCCAAACGTGGGCTTTTGGCTTATACCCTGTAGCATAGATCACTGTTTACATTAGTAATCATATATTACTTTTTTGGGACAAATAAACAAACACGTCTGATTTAGCTTAACAACAAAAGTAAACAAACAACAACAACAGACAAATCAACACAACGTGACCTAGATTAGTAACTCAACATCTACTTATAGAAATTCTAGAACACTCATGTCTACAAATATGGAAAGAATCCACAAATACAAGGACTTTTTTGTCTTTATAACACAAGAGGCATTATATCCCTATCAAGAACTCGAATGAGAAATCTCAAATATGGATAAGGCCATTGCAAAGTGGCTGGGTATTAATGATCTCAATATGGTCTGCTTAATTAGGAAGGCGATTGAACTTCACAAGTGGATCGGCTATAAATTAACAATCAAAAAGGAAATCTCTAAAAAAGAACAACACTTTTTTAACATAATGGATCTAGAAGATGACGAAGTGGAAATCTCAATCAAAACATCTTACTCGCAACTGAATGTGGTACAACAGACTACGGAGTAGAAGAATTGAAACCCCACAGAGAGATTACCAAGACTGAAAAAAAGCAATTAAATTCTGTCCAAACCTACACTCCTACTCAAGAGTTAACAGATTTAGAGATACATGAACAAAAAGAAGCTACAAGAGAAGTTTCTTCTTTAAGGAAATTTAAAACCAAAATTAAATGCACAATTTGGGATATTCCTAATGGGACATCTGCAGCGAGAGTAAGAAGAAGTCTTAATTTTTTTGGAAGAACAACCACACAAGGCACAATGGCGAATAGGAAAACCAAAGTTATGTTTGTTGAAGTCATACCAAAAAATGAAAAAAGAGTAAAGCATCTTCAAGAAGCATGGAGTATTCACTTCGAAGAAGGTAAAATGTTTAGGTTTACACAAGGAAAATACGATAAGGAAACACTGGTAGAGAGAAGCAGGTACAAGGCAGTAGTCAAAAACCTTCCCAAAACAGCAATAGAAAGTGCTCTCCTTCGACAACTAAATCAAATCGGTGCCAAGACAATGAACATATCTTCAAACAGAAATAATAACCAATGAGGAGCTGCAAGCATATACTTTGAAACACAGGAGGACTTAACCAATGCAATCAGAAACCCAGTTTGGTATTATAACAATAACTTAACTGGGCGATACTGGAAGAAACCCAGAATCAAACAGGAAGTAACCCCCCAAGAAAACTCAATAAAGAAGAAGTCCCTCCTAGGAACGTCATTAAGTGACAAGTCCTAGAATCCTCAAATAAAGAAAATAGCTGACTAGTTTTACATACTTATAGAAGTAGCGGTAGCATTAACAATGAAGCAAATTACTATCAGTTGTCTGCTAGCACAACTAAATTTGGAACAAATACAAGAAGAAGCAGTATATCTAGAGGACCATCCCAAGAAAAATTTAACAAACATCATTTGAAAAAAGAAAGTAAAGCAGACATACTTAAAGAAATTATGGGAAGACTCACGGCAACTGAGGAAAAGTACAAAATCAATTGTCCTGATCGCTCCTAATTTGTCACACTAGTTGAACTAATGGATCGAGACCAACAGGTGGGTTGGTCTCTAGCAAGCGAACTCTCAAATCCACCACACGCATTCAGAATAGAATTCAAGATAGCGACACACAACATTAATGGACTTAAAGCGAATAATCAAAAAATGGATGCTATACTAGAATGGGCAGAGCAAAAGAGTTTAAACATTTTAGGGATTACAGAAATTAATATTACAAGTAAAGAAGGGTTTTTTTTGCTGAAAAATAGGAATAACTTTACTGGTTTCTGGTCGGATTGTAGCAGTTGTAAAAAGAAGAGCTCAGAAGTAGGCTTACTCCTCAGTAAGGATTTAAGCATATATGCAGACAAAGTTATTAAATACAATGAATATTTGCTATTGGTACACCTCTTTTTCAAGTATTCAGATTTCACTATTCTGACAGTTTACATCCCCCCAAACGACAAACCTCTAGCAAAAAAGATTCAATAGGAAATAGTTAGGGCATATATGAACAGAGGAAAGGACTCCTACTTTATAATTATGGGGGACTTCAACCATGTACCCAATAAGGATCTAGATAAGCTGGCACGGACTGTAACATCGTCAAACAAGCAACTGCCACTTTATAGATGGTTCCATAACCAGGAACTCCAGGATTCATTCAGAATTATGAACCCACAGGTCAAGAAGTTTACATGGTCGAACGGTGAATTCAGCTCTAGAATAGACCAGATCTGAATAGGAAGTAACTTGAGCAATAATTTAGTATCAGCAAAAATTTACGAAATGTCAACTTGCACAGGAAGTGACCATAATGTGTCTTTAGCCACAATTTTCCTAGAAAGAAATGGAATTATTCAATCAATAAATAGAAAAGGTAATATTAATCATCGTCTACTCTTTCGTTATGACCAAATGACAAAAGAAAAGTGGGAAGAATATGGTAAAGATCTTGAAACATTTCTAAAGAACAGACCCAGTATCAAACTCCTTCTCGAGGACAACCTAGAATTACTTCTCGAGTCAACAGATACAGAAAAGCTAGATATAATATGGGAATCTCTAGAAAAAGGAATGCAATATGCAGCACGGAAGAACATTCCCTACAAGAAACTAAAAGAAGGGTCCCCAAGCAAACCAGGGTCTGATATGAACAACAAACACAGTGCAAGCGCAATAATAAAGAAAGATGTAATCTTTCATGGCAGAATATACAAAGCACTCAAACGTTATCTCAAAGCTACCAAATTAGCAAGCCTACCGGAAGATATAATATTAGATTTCAATCAACAAGTAAAAGAAATTAACGAGAAATACAGTTTGGAAATTTACCTAAACAGAAACTTTTTAGCAGAAGATACTTTGGCTGAAATAAAAGGATGGTGGTTCATTCTAAACAAGCGGTGGGCTTTAGAAATTCAGAAAGAAAAGACGAAGCAGATTGAAAATTTTGCAAATTAGCGATGATCAGAAATGAACAAGGAAGAATGTTACGAAGTCTACTTGAAAAGCCTTTTTGCAAAGTCTCGATTGACAGAGTGCTGAATAATATAAATGGGGAGCGTTCTTTTGCAATAGACCCATCAGAAGTACTTTCAAAAACAGAGGCCCACTTCCAGCAACAGTTTGCGAAAAGGAAAACAAAACTAGAGCAAATGTCCAAAGATTGAAAAGACATATATAGCCCAATTAAATGTATCAAAGAGGACTGGTACAAACTACTCGATCAGAAAATTTCAGACTCAGAATGGAGCTTAATGCTAAGTGAACTTAAAAGCAATACAGTGCCAGGGATCTCAGGGATCAGCTATACCCTAATTAAAAATGCAGCACCGACAACACACAGAATCTTCAGGAAATTCGCAGATTTGTGTTTAGCATCAGGTTTGATCCCAGAAAGTTTGAAAAAAGCACAAATTTATCCTATTCCAAAGGAGCCAGAATGGGACTTTAGTTTAAGCTCAGTGCGTCCAATAGCTTTACTAGAAACCTTCCATAAATGTGTTACTAAAATTCTAACCAGAAGGCTTACAAGAATTCTAGGAGAAAAGGAAATTTAAAGGGTCCAAACATTGCTGGCCTTCCAGTGGAATCGACCTCAGAACCAATCCACCTCCTGAATACTTTAACCGAAATGGCAAAAGAGCAAAACAAAGAAATTTGGGTTCTACTACAAGACATGAAAAAGGCCTTTGACTCAGTTCCTCTGGACTCTCTTCTTCTGGCTCTTAAACGAATTAAATTACTGGAAAAAACCTGCACCTTTATTCTAGGCTTATTTCAACAAAGGAAAGTTAAAGTAATTACAGCTTTCGGACACATGAAGGAGATCTGTGCTTTTGACGGAATAGATCAGGGAGAGGTCCTCTCCCCAATCATTTGGCAAATCTTCTACAATCCTCTATTATTCAAAATTCAAAACTCAAAACATCTCGGTTTCACCTTCGAGTTATTGGAGCCCATGGATTTAAACCAAAACAAACTTACATTTACTAATTTCCGTCAAGCAGTCATTGCCTATGCAGACGATACAACGTGACTAGCTAATTGCAAAGAACAACTTGAAGAGACCCTTAGGATATCTGAAGATTTCTATCTTCTTAATGACATTCAAATTAATACAGCAAAGTCCAAATTACTAGTAATCAACTCAGCACTCAAATCAGAAAACCAGGCAGTCCACTCTCTACAAAAGCGAGTGCAGGCGGAAATAAAGCGCTCACTTATCAGGTTTTTAGAAGTTTGGCTGAGTGAGAAGGCGCAGGACATGTTGACCAAAAATAAGCCCAAAGGGGTCGTTAGGAACTTTATAAAGTCAATCAACTGCAAAAAATTGACATTAAGCAAACTCATATACATAAACAACATGTGTTTAATCCCCAAGTTGAGTTACATGCTCCAAATATCTAAACTTTCCAAAAGTGGTCTTTCTCAGATACATCAGCCTTTCGTTAAATTAATTAAAAACAAGTTCGATCTTCCAAGAACAATTAGCAATTATATAATTTCCTACAGAAATATTGGTAACTATAAAGTTCTGTGGCAGGAGTTACTAATAAACCAAATTACAAGCCTACAGCTTAGAATTAACACAAGGAAAGCAGGAAGTGATCTTGCAAAAGCAAGGCTCAAACAAGGGTGTTTTGCAGCAGGACTTACTTCAAATCTGTGGCAAGAAAATTTACAACCTAGTGATTTGAAGGTCTGGTAATACAACCTGAACTGTCAAATCATTTACAAGCCAAAGAACTTCAACCTAACCATAAGACACGAGCCAATCTTCTAGCAAATTCATGGGACAGGCCCACTTTTTGTGAGATTTTAGAGCCAAAGCTCTTCATCAAGGTATACAGAAGCCTCCAAAGTCTAGGTCTCTTTCATTTAAACCAAGTAATTAGCGAGGAGGGCACAAAACACATAATGTGAAAACAAATAAAATTCATCAGAGGAAGATCATGTAATGGCAAAGTAGCGGCATAGTTTAGATCGATTGAAAGGAAATGCCTCAATAATCCTTCAGACAGAAGAATTAGAGAAATCTTCTTTACATCTGATCCTAATGTTATGTCTATCATGCCCATTAAAGCAAGCATCAAAAAAGATAAGAGAGTGAAAGATTGGGTGCTTACAGAAGATGAAGAAAATAGCATGAACGTTAGGCGTATTATTAAAAAAGGGAAAATAGAAATTTTAACGGAACATTGGCAGGACAAAAATTTAGTTTAAAGAAAGGAAAAACAGAACAGGTACTTGAAAAATGCAGCGGTTGTGAGCTAAACTCACACGGTAGAAAGGAAGGCTGTCTCAGTTGGCTTCAGAAAAGAAGCATCCAAGGCGTTTTCCCCAAAATTCAAACTGTAGCAAACCAAAAAGTGTTACTGGTTCCCAAAGAGTTAATAGCCAGAAGGAAGTCTGAAATGGTGGATGTCTCAGACTCTAGTTTTTGAACCTGCAGATAACAGTTGAAGGTTTGTTGGCCAGGCACCTAATCAAGTCTCAAGTTTTTAATGGCATATTATCCGCAGACCTATTGAATGCATTAGAACAAAATATAATAAGTAGAAAAGAGGTTTACAAATTTATACGGATGGCTCCCTCTCTAGACAACAGTGTCAAAGCGTTATGGGAGCAAGCTAAGTTCAAATTAGTTTAGAACAGAATGTAGCTATAGCCAAAGGTAGTATTAGACTTAATTTATGGACCTTATCTACAAAGCCCGAATCTCTTGCAATCTGGTTAGCCCTTTTAACGGTCCTAGTTAATAGTAAAGTAGTAGTTTGTACAGATAGCGCAGTGGCAATTGCCAGTTTAAAGAATTTAGAAAATGAAGTTAGGGTAAATAGGTGGTATAAGGAAAAAATTTATTTTTGGGTTTCTAAGATAGTTAATGTGATTAAGTCTAAGCAGATCGAACTCGTCCTTGAAAAAGTCAAAGGTCACAGTGGTGACAGGTGGAATGATGTTGCAGATCATCTTGCGAAGGAAGCACTCTCATCACTATTAACTTTGGACCCTAATCAAGTCAAGGACCCCATTGTACATCTTTGAAGCAAAGTAAAAGACTTGCTCTTCGTATCAAAGCCTTAGCAGAATCACACCCTGTACTAACAGAATTAAAAAGAAGAAGGCCATACCTCTACATATCGGATCACTGTACTTTGTGTGAAGACGGGAAAAAAGAAACTCAAGAACACCTAGCGGAGTGTAGTGGTCTAGAGTTCCAATGGTACAATATTGAAGACATAGTTTCAGAGTTGTGTTGAAAAAAACTGGAGTCAGATTCCAAGTTTAAGTTCAAAAAAGGAGTTTTAAAGAGAATTATTTTTGAAAGTAGCAAAGAAGAAAACTCTCAGGCAAGAAAGGACATAATCAAAGGCCTATTACAAGAAACGACAGTCCTTAATATGACGAACCTTCTGAGCTCAAAGAAAGTAGCTTTAGAGATTTTGGACTACTCCATAACACTTACCTGGAACCTCTTCTATGACTTTATCTGGAAAACCCGTTGCTCAGCAGTATCGGAATGGGAAAAGTCAATTGGAATCTTGAGTCGTGATAAACGGAGGAGCTCCACTTCAGACTCAGGTGAAATTGTCCTTTCAGGATTGAAGAATAGAAGTCTTGATAACCTAGCTCAAGAAAGAAAAGCTTTAGAAAAGGATAAGGAAGAGAAAATTCTCAAAAAATAGAACGAAGCAATTTTGTGTCTGATCCAATCGGTGAAACCCCTTTTGGACCTCCTTTTGATAGGGGCTAATTCAGACTCTAACTCTCCAGAGAGTTGGTGCGATGGGTTGCATTTGGGTAATTTTACTTGGATGATGTCAGGCTTTGTTTATTCTTAGAAATGTATTGTATTTAATTTGTTAAAAAATAATAAAGCTAAGAGGTCGAGTCATGGCAAGACCTATCAAAGGGAAAAAAAATAATAATAGAAATTCAAGTTTAGAAAAATATTACTTAAAAAATTTAGTTTATAAATATTAAAGTAATTTATATTTAAATATATATTTATTAAACTATTTTTATAGATTATATAATTAATAGATTTTAATAGTTTATTTTTAGAATGGCACTTTATAAATATTTTGAAAATGTTCAAAGAATAATAAGCAAGAACAAGTACAGTCAAACCTCGCAATAGTCATGTACAAAAATCGGACTTTTTATGTGCCTATTGTGAGATTGTGATTAAAGCGAGCTAAAACTTATATATAGTATATAATTAAATAGAAAAATTAAAGTGACTATAGTGAGATTGTGACTAATGCGAATGTGACTATTGCGAGGTTTGACTGTAATCATATGGGCTGATTTAAGTAATTTATAAGTAGGGCTTATTTTTTAAAAAGTTTAAGCCTAAATAACTTCTGTTCTACTAGCCTGTTTTAAATGATTTTACTACCAAAATGGTCGTCTCTTTAAAAGATTTCATCAAGCCCAAAATCATTAAAATCCAATCACAGGATCTCAAGATAATGCACTGTCAAATAGTGACGCACCTAGGAGTTAGGTTGATTGGTTAGTCCTATGTCTAACCAATCAACCCCACCCCTAGGTGCATTACTATTTGACAACACATTATCTTGTGATCCTGTGATTGGATTTTAATGATTTTTGGCTTGTTGGAATCATCTCAAAGAGGTGAACATTTTGGTAGTAAAATTATTTAAAACAGACTAGTAAATCAGATATTATTTAGCATTAAAGTTTTAAAAAAATAAACTCTACTTATAAATTACTTAAATGCTTCGTGCAGATAAGTTTATTCACTTAGAAAATCACTTAGATATTATAGTTTGTCCAAAGAACTAAAGCTCAAAGTAATACAAGCATAAAAAGCTATATTTTATTAATGGTTAATCAATCGCTTGTTTTAAATACAAGATTATCAACCGGATATTTAATTATCCGGGTTACACGCATTAGACTATCTAACAATTAGACATTTAATTAAATTTCTGCATTATGCAAATCACAATCATGCCAGCTTATAGATCCTGATTGGCACCACGAAATCCTGGGGTAATGGATCCAACCGCGACACTATCACCGCTGGTAACAAAATAGATTTACTCTTTTTTTATAGTAATTGTTATGCACTTAAACAAATATTTTATTCTCTGCAATTTAGCTGCACCTCTAGGTAATAAATAATAACTTTTTTTATATATATCTTGATTTTTTAAAATATAAAATTAATACTTGGTAAAAAAGATTTAAGCTTTAATAAAAGAGTACGGTTGCTTTTTTTAATCTAAACAGGCCATCCCTAGAGATTTTATTCAGTATAGAAAAGTCTGGAATATAAAATTTCTCTTTCTAAACTAAACTCGGTATATAAAGAGTTACTGATAAAAAAAAATTAAATAAGCCTGTTTGATATATAAATTGCTATATAATGCTATAATATATATTGTATAAAGTAAAAAAACTTAAAAAAATCTGTTTTATACTATTTTTCTAATTTTTGCACTTATTACCTGCTGGGTAACTATTGTTTGATCTGGGTCATGAGCTGGATTAAATATCTAACCTGTTAGGTCACTATTATCTGATCTGGATTATGGTCTGGGTTAAATATCTGACCTGTTAGATTACTATTATCTGATCCAAATCATAACCTGGATTAAATATCTAACTTATCAGGTTACTATTATCTAATCTGGATCATGACCCAGGTTAAATATCTAACCTGTCAGGTTACTATTATTTTATCTGATCAGAATACTAATTTAATTAATTATATAGAATAAATTTTATTTGTAATGCAAAATAAATTTATTTAAATAAAAGATTATATGTACTGATTTACTTAAGTTCAGATCTGAAATAGCAAATTTATTATATTAATTCAATATATCCAGAGAAATATATATAAAATATTTGTTCTAAAAGGTTTGGTTTAGATTATCAAGAGTTCAGTATATAGAGAGCTGGATTAGAGAGAGGCGACTGTACATATGAAATTAAAACTTATTATTATGAATAACTTAGTATATTTAGTTAAATAATTATATGTTTTACTATTATTAATAATAATTTTTTAAAAAAAAAACAACTCTTTCCGATGATCCTCTGGACCAAAATTTTTCATAAACGCTGACCTACGAAAATTTTGTAGTTAGTATTTTTATACATAACAAAAACTTTATCTAGAAGCAGCTTGGATACAGGACTTCAAATTGCATGTGAGATGACTGAAATAGAGCTGAAAAAGATTTCTTCTTGTGGGTTTGGTTCTCCGGGTGGAAGACTTCGTTGCTATGGAAAAT
>QKWP01000304.1:254315-320330 GCA_003550325.1 Gigaspora rosea | reverse complement strand
TTTTTCGAAATTTTTGCCAAAAAGTGGGAAATCTAGCTTACCCCCTCCAAAAGATCGGCAATATTTACTCCTCCCAATTTGGACATGTGCCTACCGAATCGGAGCCCGGTCACGAGTAAGTTTCGACACCTGCGAAATAAACAATGAATGACACGTGAGGATAATCTGGAGAAAATACCAGAAAAAATTTCTTTTCTTCAAGAAGTTTCTTTTAGGCATAGTTTTTTTTTCTTTTTTTTCTTTCTTTGATGTACATATAATACTTTGATGGATATGGTTTCGTGCAGTATTATATAATTTTTATCTACTTTTTCTTTTGCCCTGTGTGGCTTTTTATATTTTCTTTTGTTAGTTTACGTCATTAGCATAGAGTTTTTCTTCATTTCTCTCATCTTTCATTTTTTTATTTTTGCTAGTTTTGGTTTTTTGTCTAGGTTTTGTAGTTATTCCCTCTTTTTTTATATCTCCTTTGTTTATCATTTCATTTGTTTTTCTTAAATGGTTGATTTATCCCCACCATTGATACTAGGTGGGAGGGATTTGAAGGGAAATTCTCTGTCGCTCTTTGACGTGGGCTGACAAAGTTTATATCTGCTTCCGTAAGGTGGTGTGACCAGTCACATGCAGGTGCTTTCGAAGTAACCGCATGATGTCAAATTTTAGTTTAAAGTATCATGTATTAATGGGCTATAAATAGTACTCAATACTGGTTTTAATAAAATATCAGCAAGACGTGTCAAAGAGTAAAAAAAAAAAAAATAAATAAAATAATAATAATTTTTAAATATATTAATTAAAAATAAAGTTAAAAATTAACTAAAAAAAGTATAAAAGTATAAGTATGAGAGAGAGAAAATAAGAGCAAAAAAAAGAGAAAGAAGGTGAGTAAGAGTAAAAAAGAATGAGAAAAAGTGGAAAGAGAAAAAAAGAGTGCATATATAAAAGAAAAGAGAGAGAAAAAGAAAGAAAAGAGAGAAAAAATTTTTTTATAAATTATATGTTTTACTATTATTAATAATTTTTAAAAATTTTTTATAAATTATATGTTTTACTATTATTAATAATTTTTAAATATATTAATTAAAAATAAAGTTAAAAATTAACTAAAAAAAGTATAATAATATAAGTATGAGAGAGAGAAAATAAGAGCAAAAAAAAAGCGAAAGAAAGTGAGTAAGAGTAAAAAAGAATGAGAAAAAGTGGAAAGAGAGAAAAAGAGTGTGTGTATAAAAAAAAAAGAGAGAGAGAAAAAGAAAGAAAAAGAGAGAAAATTTTTTTTCCAATTGAGAACATAAATTTTGAGAACATTAAATTAAATAAATACTAGCATTACCTGGTGTAAGATTTGCCTGCATTATATATTTAAATAAGAACAATATTTGAATATTTCATTGTTTAATATTTATTTAATAGGTTGATAATTCAATTGCACTTTAAACTTATAATAATTATAAACTATTTATAGAATTATGCCTGTGACTCCAGGCCTAATTATACAAGTTGTATAGAATTATGCCTGTGACTCCAGGCCTAATTATACAAGTTGTAGAAATTATTTTAGCCCTTTCAGTGCTGATTTTTAATATGAAATTGCTGCGATATTTTAGAGCTTTCATATCAAAACTCAATGCCAAAATATATTCATCAAAACTTAAATTGCATCTATAACATGTATAAGTATAGTACAATTTCAAAGTTTACTTTAAATTTTATATTTCACCTGCTCCTGGTTTGCGCAACTGCATTGTGCAGCTACTTATTTAATAATTATATATGTATATACGTGATCACTACACAGGTAACTACATAACACCAATAGCAAGTTGATTTCATGACACCAATAAGTACAATAATGATTAATAAATTTATATAATCTCACGAAAAGGAGAAGTGAATGACTGACTATGTTGGCCAGAATGGCAAAGACATTCCAGAACCTGGCTGTGAGTGAAAAAATGTGCATGAAGGAATATATATGAAGAAATAATAGAATAACATATCTCATCTTGGAGTGAGTTGGGCGAGTCACGCGAATTTAGTTCAAGTACCTGCAGACCTGGCTATGTCATCCCCGACTCTTATACTTACTTGATACCTTCCAATTCTTAACTCCATGCATTATACCTAGTGCTTGGCACAATCAAACAAAATTTGACAGTTAAATACTTGTAACTAAGTCGGACATCAAATAATCGCAGATTAACCAATACTTGATTTTTGTTTTAGTTAAACTGCAATCGGCAAGTATTTGATTATTAAATTTTTGTTTAATTGTACCGAGTACTAATTATACTTTTGCTGTCATTGATCTTCCTATGCCATCCCTTCTTCTGCACCATTTTCTGATTATCACATGTGATGTTCTTACAGTAAATTGCTTTTTTTATTGATTTTCTCCCCATATAAGGTTGGTAGCATCAGTTTAATGTAATCGGCATGCGCATATTTAGCAAAAGCGTGTTTCACAAATATGAGATCGACGTTTAAGGGAGTTAATATTACATATCACTCCGTTCCTGGTACCAACTTCCATATTTCAACTTTCTTAGTATCATTCGAATTATAAATAATGGGATTTTTAACTGAAGGCAAACCTCTTCCTTGGGAACAAGCGAAAAAATATGCTGACCATATTCGTAATCATGGAATAAACCAATTCTTATCAATTTATAATAAAACAAAGGATAGGGATAAAGATTATTTATTGTGGGGTGACGAGGTAATTTATTTAAATCGAAAACGCCGATACATAGTTTATTGATGATTTTCTTTACATAGATCGAATATATGGTAATTGCATATGACGATGAAAGCAAAAACGCAAAGCTATCATTAAGAATTTCTGACATTTTGCACAAGTTGCAAAAAGAAGTAGAAGAAACGGTGAAAAATGGGTATGCCTATAACGATATCTAGTGGATCGAATCATATGATCTTAACTAAACTATGTTTATAGTGAAGTAGCTGAAATATCATGGCACCCCGAATTTGCAGCATATATGATCGAAGGTATCAGTCTTACTTGGCTTTAATTTGGTTTAAATTATTATTTTAATGCTTATAAATTTTTAATTAGGAATACCTGGTATTCCTTATGGAAACACTTTAAAAAGCCTTCTTCGAGTTGAACAAAATATGAAACTTAGAAGGGCAACTGCTTCCAAACATTTAAACCAAAATGAAAGTATAATAACTTTATCTAACTTTCCACGTTTCGGCTGCTCAGATCAATTTTTAGAGCCTCATCATGAACCATTTGGGCCTAAATTAAAAAGTGCATTTTTGCCGGATGAAGTCCTGAATCCCCATATTAAACATCAGTATGCAATTTATTATATACTTTATTGTTCACGTATTTTTATATAATGGCAATATAATTTATGTTAAATAAAAAAGGACGGTAAATGATGGGTTAAGAAGCCGTCGAGGAACAGATGTCACTGTTAATATACCGATTTTTCATGATAAAAAGAGCCCAAATTTATTTCCTGAATGTGAAAAAGCATTACCAGATCATATTTATTTGGATTCTATTGTTTTTGGAGGGGGCTGCTGTTGCCTGCAANACAGTAAATGATGGGTTAAGAAGTCGTCGAGGAACAGATGTCACTATTAATATACCGATTTTTAATAATAAAAAGAGCCAAAATTTATTTCCTGAATGTGAAAAAGCATTACCAGATCATATTTATTTGGATTCTATTGTTTTTGGAGGGGGCTGCTGTTGCCTGCAAGTAACTATTCAAGCTTGTAATATTAGAGAAGCTAGGAAACTATATGACCAATTAGCAGTTTTGGGTCCTATAATGGTAATGTACATTTATTGTCACAAAAGTTAAATGTGCGTATATTAATGTTTATATACATACATACATAGTTGGCATTGACTGCTTCAACACCTATTTGGCGGGGCCATCTTTCTGAAATGGATTGTAGATGGTTTGTACTTTCGAAATGTGCTGACGAACGTACGAAAGAAGAACGGGGTTTGGAAGTTAGATTTTTACATATTTTATATCTATTATTTTAATTCCATAAAATTTGATCTAAATTTAATCAATAATGTTCTTTTAATATATACTTATTTTCACCATAGCCTCTCAAAAACGATCGATTTGTAATAAATAGGTCACGCTGTGATACAATCGCTTATTATATATCACTTGATAAAACTCTAAAGTCAGAGTATAATGATTCAAATTCTGTGTATGATCGAAATATTTATCAAAAGTTAATAGATAATGGTATGTTCATGTTTATAATTTCCGCTATTATAATGTAAAAATCGGTAATGGTTTAAATTTCATGTACTATATATATATGTGCAATTATGTAAACAATTATCATTTAGGAGTTGATGAGATTTTAGCACGCCACGTGTCTTATTTATTTATTCGTGATCCTCTCATTGTCTATGAAGATTCGTTGTATCAAGATGATGAATCATCATCACATCACTTTGAGGTTGTATTAATAATAAAATTTTGAGATTATTGAGATTACACTTTACTAATGAGACATTTGTATTTAGAATATTCAATCAACAAACTGGCAAACAGTACGCTTCAAACCTCCACCACTAAACTCAAATATTGGTTGGCGAATAGAATTTCGTTGCATGGAAGTTCAAATAACTGATTTTGAAAATGCTGCATTCGTAATTTTCATGATACTTTTGACTCGCATTATTCTTAGTTATGACCTAAATTTTTATATACCAATCTCAAAGGTCTGTTATTAACGTGTTTATTACTATTTAAAGTAATGATGATAATAATAATGTTTATTAACTAGGTGGATGAAAATATGGCTAATGCTTATAAGAGGGATGCATTAAATACTGAAAAATTTTGGTTCAGAAGGAACATATTTGCAAATTACGATGGTGTTGAAGGTAATAACACTCTCTATTGATTGCTTTATAACTATATATATATTATCAAAATGAATAAGCCCATATAATTGAATGTCTTACTTTTGTGATCAAAGTTGCTGACATTACTAATTATTTATTTATAAAGATGAATTTGAAAAAATGACTATTAATGAAATTGTGAATGGCAAAGTAAATATTGTCATTTTATAAATTTTTCTTATCATTAATTAAAATTTGTACTGATATTGACATACGCGTTCTATTATAGAGTAACGAATTTCCGGGGTTAATTAATATAATCTTTCAATATCTCGAATCAATGAACATTGATATTGAAACAAGAAATCATTTGGAAAAGTACCTTGAATTTATTGGCATGCGAGCTAGTGGTAACTTAGTCTATTTCCTTAAATTTATTTTTTAATTCTTATAGTTTTAATGAATTTTATTATTCAAAAAAAATACGCTTATATTAAAATAAGGCAAAATCCAAACGGCAGCGACATGGATAAGAAATTTTGTACGATCCCATCCAAATTATAAGCATGATTCAATAGTTTCTCAAGAAATTAATTATGATCTCATAAAAATGGTAGAAGAAATACAAAAAGGTCAAATTAAGGCGCCTGAATTATTGAGCGATTTTAAAATTCAGTGACAATTTTTATTTAAGTTCATTAAGTAAAATATTTAGATAAATGTTAATACTTTATATACGCGTGCTGAATTAAAAGTTTTATTATTCGATTAATACAATATCTTGATTATTTTTAAAGATATTAAAATATATATACAATATACCAGTTGTGACCATCGTCACATGATATAGCTTTTTTTTGAATCTTCAGTCCCGTGCCCTCAAACTGAAAATTGTACGTACGTACGTACTATCTAATTTATTTTGCTAGACATTTCTTTTTTATACACATCCCTTCTTACTACCATATTCGCTGTTATCGTGGGACGTTTGTGAACCCAATTTCGATTAACTTTCTTTATTTGTACTATCTAGCTACGTATATTCATTATCCTTATTAGTTAGTTATTTCAGCTAAAGTCTTTATTTCTATATTTATATATTCATACCTTGTCCAAATCTATCAGCTATCGATTTCCATATTAAATAATGACCGTATAAAGGTAACACGAGAGTTGTTTTTCTTTAGGTTGGATGTGGGATGAATGTGTATGCGGCCCTTTATGAGGTGTATTATTAAAAGTTTGAACCCGTATTAGAAGTAGTGTCAATGGTGTGTTATTGAGGAAGGGTGTAATTTTCAATGAAGTTTAATGATAGGACAAGGATATTCCATTATCAATACGATATTGCAATGATAGCTTTATTCTTTCATTGAGGAATAGTAGTAATATTCCTTCATATAGATTCTGGTGAAGTTAATTTCACCAATTTCACCAATTCACCAATTTCACAAATATTGATGAAATTATTTCACCACATTTCACCACATTTCACCAGTATCTATATTCTTTCCTCTATTTTACGCTATGTAAAGCCTCCACAATTATATTTCTTTGTATCTCGAAAGTTGCATACAGTATAAGACCTTGTTTTTGTCTTCAATAAAGTCTCAGATTTCGATCACTTGAATAAAGTATTTTGTAAAAATTGTTGAATTCTCAAACTTTTTTTAGAAAAACTGAATCTAGATTTTTTGATATATCGTGAATTAATCTCCATGATTGTGTACATTATTGAGATAAACTATTTTCTGAAACACTTGATCATAAAATTTATCCATGAATACATCTTCACAATTAAATACATAATTGACATATCATACTTGAATTTGTTCGGTTTATTTAGAATCTATTTCATTTGCATCGATAATAATTGATTTTGACGTCAAGAATGAAATACATGTTTATTATCTTGATCTACTCTCTGATTGGCTGTGTATCGAAACTTGACTTTCAAAAACTTAATTGTTTCGTATAAAACTGTAATATATCTGAGTCTTTTACATTTTACCACCATTTTGTCTGGAGAACTCGATAAATCCAATCAGAAAAAAAATTACTTGATTAGAAAATAAAAATCTCTGATGATTATCAAAGATTTAACTATATCAACTAATAAATTATACGTAATGATGTGAATAAACAAAAGGCGATGAATTAACTATGATATTACTTTACGTTCTTTTCTGTTTAAAATTTTCGAGATAAAAAAGAAATGGCCCTGAATACTCTTAATTGTTGTTGATATTCTCTTAATTAAAGACTCAACTATCTTTACACCACTTACATAAATCATTCCCAAACAACAGAACAAATAATAAAGTCCCAATTAAACCAGTTTAAACACTTATCTTACATACTGTTAGTGTTTTTTATTATTTCACTATTCTACAGTAGTGACTCAAATAATTCAAAATTATCATGATTCGAATCATGAAATTTTTTGATCACGATTATTCGCGAGTTAATTATTAATGTTTAAAATGACTAATGCTGCATAAATAATGTGTAATTTTAACTTAAATTATTCGTAATTCTTTAAAATTTAAATATGTTATTTACTTAACTTATTTGATTGCAAATTTTTAATAAAATAAAGAAATTGAGAAATATACAAACATGGAGCAACAAAAGTACTAATGAACGGGAGGAATCATGTGATTAAGAGCATACGTTCAAACGTAGATCTACTCAAAGAGAGTATATATTCACTTGTGAAATGATATTGGATGATGAGGAAAGAATTAGTACCTTATATCATGATGGTTCTATTTGAAATTATTTGTTCTTGTAGCTCGTAATTTACAAAACCTTATCAATAAATTAATTTCCGTGAATCAATTAGCTTCTAAATTTAAATCGAAGCCATGAGTTGATATGAGTCCAGTCACTATTCTATGGATAAAATATAGTATTTAATATTATTAAATATTGGATAAATGTACATGTAACATCCTGTTACATGTTTTTATTTGTAACAACCTCGAAAATTGGACCATAGAGTTTGAAACCGGGTTATTTTTAATATACTAAACTGGGTTTAATCAGTTTTAACATATTGGTTCTAAACTCTACTTGGGCCTGTTCAATTACTTACCATTATGAATTAAACGCGTGCATGCATGTATCTGGTATTTACATACATATTAGATTGTTATAAAAATAATGAAAGAAGGTATAATTTTCTTCTTCCTTTTAAGTATAAGTGGCTTTTTCATGTCTGATATCGATAGGCGTGCATACGCGTATATATATATACAAATCTAGAGAATTATTAATTACTTCAGCTTTACTTTTTTTTTCCTAACACGAAAGTTAGGTTTTTTTTTCTTCTTTTTTTTTTCTTTTTCTGACTTCCAACGTGAATAAGTAATTAAAATTTCAAAAATATTGGCTTGCTTTTTTTCTTTATAAATCCAAGATTTAAAAAGGCTAAAAACACTTAAACTATATATAACAAACAATATTATACTAAGAGTTGAGCCTATTTTAAAGTTAGAATACAGTGTTGGGTTTCGCTTTGCCTTTTTTTTTTTATACTGGCTATATACTGTATTCTAACAATATAGATATGTCGCATATTCAAGATATCCAAGGTAGGTATCAAAATTTTGTATTAGAAAAGTATCTTTCATTTTATAGTTTGTTTATATTATTAATTCAATATGATTCTTTAATTCAGAACAAGATGAGGTGAATGATCAAATAATTCAAGATTTAGTAAATGAAGGTAAGAAATTAAATTTGATATTGTATTATCTCTTTATATCTGATATTTACATAGTTAATCTTTGTTAGATATAAATCTTTATATTGGTTATATATTTGCTTCGTGGAGTGATGTAGAAACTGTTATGGAGGCTTATGGCAAAAAGCATGGATTTACAATTATTAAGAAACGATTAAGCCGTCATGAGGATGGTAGTATTAAACATCGTTGTTTTGGATGTGAATTTAGTGGTCGTTATCAACCCAAAAAAAATATTGATATTAATAGTCATAGAGATCGCAAATCAAAACGCCAACAGTGTGAATGGCATGTGAATATTAATTGCACAAAAAATTCTCAGCAAATAGTTATTACAACCTTTAATGATACGCATAATCACGATTTATTCCCTGATACTAAGAGTTATTCATCAAAATACCGATGTATTTCTGAGGACATGTTAAACGAAATTCAATTTCTTACCAAACATGGAAATTTATCAATTGCTACTCAGAGAAAATTACTAAAGGCTAAGTTCCCAACTCAATTTATTTTTGATCATGACCTTGCGAACGCCATACAAAAATACAAAGTTAGACCACATGTAGAGCATGACGCATCACAATTACTAAGAACATTAATTGAACGCAAATCATATGAGCATGGATGGTTTGTTGAATTTCAGCTTGATGAAGAAAACAGGCTTATCCGGCTCTTTTGGATGTCCCCAACACAAATTGCACTTTGGTTGGAGTATCATGATGTCATATTAAATGACAATACCGCAAAAACTAATAGATATCAGATGCCTCTTTCACTTTTTGTAATTGTTGATAACAATACCAGATCACGGCTTGTTGCACAAGCTGTTATATCTGATGAGACAATTGATTCCTATAGATGGATCTTTGAATGTACAAAAAAAGCGACAATGACAGAACCAATGGTGTTTATTACTGATGCAGACCCTGCAGCCGATGCTGCAATAACACAAGTCTTTGAAAAAACCTATCCAATTCATTGTATTTTTCACATAAGTGAAAACTTACCAAAAAATCTTAGGTCAAAACTTCATGATGAATATGACAATTTTGTTTGTGATTTTTTTAAATGTCGTAATAGTTTGTCCGAGGAACTTTTTTATGAAAGATGGTCAAAACTTACTGAGAAGTATCCAAACGCAAGAGATTATTTGATGAGAACCCTTTACCCTAGCCGGCAGGCATGGGCTCGCACATTCACGTCAAAAATATTTACCGCAGGGATACAAACCACTTCACGTGTCGAAGGACTTAATAATATCATCAAACAGGGTCTAAAAGCAAATAGTACATTAAACGATCTTGCAGATATAGTTGATGCGCGACTTGAGAATGAGGCTCAATGGAATCGTTTTTTTGAATATCATACTCTATCATCATGTATGGGGATCACATCAGTTGGTCATGAACTCTTTCCTGAGGTTGAAAAAATAATGTCAAAATATTTAACACCTCATATTCTGTCTATTGAACGCATGGAAATGGCACAATGCCTTTACTTTAACGCAAGTAAAATGGAGTCGGATGTTGTCCATAATGATAATGAGGTAATAAAGTATTACATATTTGAAACGCTTATTTTTGCAAGTGATACAACTTAAAAAAGTTCTAGATAAAATAGAAATTTTAAGTTAGTATATTAGATTAGGTTAGGGTAGGGTTGGCAATGGGGCCAATGGAGCTCCAAAAACTAGTGTCTATTGGCTCCATTCAGAGCTCTATTGGCTCTATTTGCAGTTCCATTACCAACCCTGGGTTAGAGTTAGAGATATGAAAATAGTTAAATTATACATGTAAATTTTTATTGAATTTGATTCAGTTTATTTAAACTTGTGTTTCACGATCGCTCGCGTAAATGACACATGTATATATATTTTTGATATTAAATTCGTTAAAAATTTACCACCATCTTTATTAATAGGACCCGGATGATATGTCAAATGGATTTGTTGAAGATGTGTATGACGCTAAGCAAGTCCTATTAAAATCAATGATTACCGAAATTGGTGAACAAAATGTTCGAGAAATATGGAAAATAACGGATATGCGACCCGGAAATAAGCACACTAATTTTGTAACAGTAATCGATCCTGTTTCATATCTTTGTTCGTGTATGTCCAGCATATCCCGTGGTATTGTCTGCCGTCATTACTTTCGGGTAATGATGATTTCAACTATTGCAGGATTTCACATTCAGATGATACCTTCACGGTGGTATACTGATGATCAAAAAGATAAGGATGCACTTGCGGAAGCTTGCTATTTTGTAAATCAAGAAGCTATGCAAATTTTCTCTGGTATGGTACTTACTTCAAATCCGTCAACCGTTCCTGTGACTGTCACCGCGGTTCTACGCTGCGCAGCAAAAAAAAAAGCCAAATATGGGGAAATATGGGGACTTGCGCGACAAGCTGCTCAGCTTGCAATTGATCATAATAATCATGACGAAATGGTAGAATGGTTAAGAAAGTTTATTAACCAACACAAAGAAACGATAACTACAGTTAAAAGGTCAATGCGAAGCCTAGATACTTTGGAATCACCCGAAATTCAAGCTAGCGATGCTGACACAGAAAACGATACTGGCAAAGAAAGCGATGCTGACAAAGAAAGCGATGCTGACAAAGAAAGCGATGCTGACAAAGAAAATGATCCTGAAAGAATTGAAAACCCACCTGTATCGCGTCACAGAGGACGTCCAGAAACAAAACGATACAAATCATCAACCGAAAAAAAGCCACGTGCGAAGTATACTTGTCGTACATGTGGCCAATCAGGACATAATAGTGCAAGGTGTCAAAATCGGTAGGTATTTGTTGTTTACTCATTCATTCGTTAATTTCTTTATCTTCTGATTTATCTTTTAATATTATCAGATCATGATATACAGTATTTGGCAAAAATTGAGTAAGAATAAGGAGAATTTATTGTAGTATCCAATTGCTCTTAATAATTAAAACTTATTATTCAATCAACTTTTCTTATATATTTCATTCAATTACTATAGATTCTATCAAGACGCAGTAATGTTATTAAACTTAGCTAAGTGCATACAAGAATTGGAGAGGCTATTACTATATATCCGTTATTTGCTGGTTTTTTTTCTTTTTACTATTACATGTCATTTCTTTGCAAGAACAAAATTTTAAATAAAGTAATAGGATTCAAGGTTTCTTAACTATGTAAACTATGTACTACTTATGTGAACTAGAGTGTTTTCTTTTTCTTATATATTTCTATTAATCATTACTACATTGTTACATGTTAATTACTTATTATATTCGCATTACCCCGCTCATAATTAATTAATCAGATAAGGCCATTTGAAATTGATTCTTCGTTTAATGTTATTCCCCTCTGTCTTCTGAGCTCTCCCCGAAAATTAAACAAATAGAAGTGACAGATTGACCGATATAATAGCCAGCGTGGCCGTTGGGATTTTTCGGTACACCATGTTTAATTTTTATGTTGTTTAATTTTTCCCCCCTCCCCCCTCGTGTAAATACGAAAAAAATAACGTTAAACGAAGTTTCAATTTCAAACGGCCTAACCGTCACTCATGTATCGATTAGCTAATTCTTAAAATTCAAAAGGATAGTTTTACCAACCTTTACTTTATATACTGATATCATTGGTTATTCAGCCATTGTTCAAGGTAAAGTTTTGTCTTCCGAGAGAAAATTGGTATTAAGAAGGATGAAAATAAGCAAAAAATCAGCAAGAATAATTCGGATGGAATATTCTGGTTCAGGTATTGTTAAAAATGTGGAATTGGAATTAAGTAAGATGAAAATAATACATTCATTATCGAGAGGTAAGAATATCTGGGTGGAATACTTTTGCTTTTATTGTTAAGAAAGGATAACGTATTCATTTATTATTAAAAATTAGCAAGAAAGAATTATTCTGACGATGTATTCTAGGTTTAGTATTGTCAAGAATGTGGAATTGGAGTTAGTAAGGAATGAGAATAACGCATTCATTCATTGTTTCGGCTAATATTGAAATTAAATTTTGCAGATTACCTTAACCAATCAAATTAATAGATACATTCATCGTCAACAATCAGTAGTTTAGAATAATTCGAATGGAATCTTCTGGTTTGTCATCGATAAGTATGTGGAATTTAAGAAAGGTGAGAATAATGCATTCATTTATTACAAAAATCAGCAGGTACGAGTAATTCTGATAGAATACTCTGACTTAGTTATTATTAGGTTATTATCGAATTGGAATGAGAATACATATCCCACTATTATCAAAAATTAGTTGGGTAAAAATGATCCAGCTAAAGTATTTTGGTTTTGTTAAGTCGTGAACCTGGAGTTAAGAAACGATGAAAATAAGCCGTTAATTCATTATTGAAAATCAGTAAGAATAATGCGAATAGAATCTTTTGAATTGGCTATTGTCAAGAATATGAAATTATAATTAAGAATAATTCAGGTTAACACATTTATTCATTATCAAAAATCAAGCAGGTAAGAATAATTCAAATGGAATCTTTGGTCTAGTTATTGTCAAGAGTTTGGAATTGGTATTAAGAAGGATAACTCATTTATTTGTTATCAAAAACCAGCAGATTAGAATAATTTGAACGGAATATCCTGATTTGGTTATTGTTAAGAATGTGAAATTAGAGCTAAGACAAAGAACGCATTCATTCATTTTAAAAAATCAGCAAATAAGAATATTTGGTAGATGATTCTGGATTTATTATTATTAAGAACTGAAATTGGAGTTAAGAAAGAATAACATCGTTTATCATCAAAAAATCAGTAGGGAAAATCACCTGGATAGAATATTACTGTTTAACACTGAATTAAGTATCTTGCTACTAAGTATATGGATTTAAGAGAAATGTTTTTGTGCACTAGATTTTGCTTTTTTGTTATGCTTATTAACATTAACCCGTCTTTTTAGGTCGTCCTTGGAGTCGTCGTCCCGTTTTCAGTTAAGATTAGGGTGAATACTAATATTGTTCTTTTTTCGTGTCGTCGTCCCGTTTTTAGTTAAGGTTAGGCGAATGCTAATTTTTTTTTTTTTTTTTTGGGTTAGAGTAAAGGTTAGTTGTGGAATTTCGTTGCTTTTGGTGTCGTCTTTCGGTTTTTACAATAAGTCGTGAGAAACATCACGATGATTCCAGTGCCACCACAATAGTATGTAAGTTCTGTGACTGAATTTTTATGGTGAATTACAATAGACAAACAGCAACTGGTATTAACATGGATATTTTATGTTTAATTTCTTAGCGAACGTGAGGCTATGTATAAGTAAGCTGTTTGCGTAATTCGAGTTAGGGTAGGTAATGTCATACGTACATAATAGTGAATTTTCTGCAGTTATTGGTCCTATTGTGTTGTTCAAATGGTGTGTCAGATGTTCCATCAGCGTCACCCATCTCTGCGGATCATGAAAGCCTTATGTTCATCCTTTTCCATGATGATAACAATATCCGGCATTATATGTTCCATCAGCGTCACCAATCTGCAGATTTTAGAGAATAAATGAAAGCTCTATTGTTCATCCTTAACAACATCCGGCATTATATGTTCCATCAACGTCACCATCTCTGCGTATCTTTGATAATAAATGGACGCTTTATGTTCATCTTTTTCAAGTCCAATTCCATGATGATACAATATCAGCATTATATGTCCCATCAGCACCACCCATCTGCGTATTTTTGATAATAAATGAAAGCTCTTGTTCATCCTTAACAATATCCGGCATTATGTGTTCCATCAATATCACCTATTTCTGCGGATCTTTGATAATAAATGAAAGCCTTATGTTCATTCTTTTCAAATCCAATTGCATTATGATAACAATAACCGGCATTATATCTTCCATTAGCGTCGTCCATCTGCGGATTTTTGACAATAAATGAAAGCCTTATGTTCGTCCTTCTCAAGCCCAATTCCATTATGATTATATCTTCCATTAGTGCCGTGCATCTGCGGATTTTTGACAATAAATGAAAGCCTTATGTTCGTCCTTTTCAAGTCCAAGTCCAATTCCATAATAATAATAATAACCGGCATTATAAGTTCCATCAGCGTCGTCCATCTGCGGATTTTTGACAATAAATGAAAGCCTTATGTTCGTCCTTTTTAAGTCCAATTCCATGATGATAGCAATATCTGGCATTATAAGTTCCATTAGCATCGTCCATCTGCGGATTTTTGACAATAAAAGCCTTATGTTCATCTTTTTCAAGTCCAATTCCATGATAATAAAACAGCATCAGCATTATATATTCCATCAGCGTCACCCATCAGCGTAATTTTTGATAATAAATGAAAGTTCTTGCTCATCCTTAACAATACCCGGCATTATGTGTTCCATCAGCGTCACCCATCTCTACGAGTCTTTGATAATAAATGAAAGCCTTATGTTCATCCTTTCAAGTCCAATTCCATGATAATAACACAATATCCGGCATTATAAGTTCCATCAGATCGTCTATCAGCAGATTTTCGATAATAGATGAAAGCTTTATGTTCATCCTTTTCAAACTCCAATTCCATGATGATAATATCCGGCATTATATGTTCCATTAGTGTTATCCATCACTGCAAATAAATATATTGTATTAAAAATTTTTTGGAAAAAATCTTTTTGCTTTCACATGATTGAATTTTATTGGTCGGTCACAAATTTAAAATTAAATTTTTCGATGCATTTTCCGAGGTATTTTCCGAGGTTGTTACATGTAACAGGGTGTTACAATTAGATTCGTCCTTAAATATTAATATTTTATATTTATTATTAATTTTAAAAGTTGGTTTTAGTATTATTTGAGTATAAGTTTATATTATAGATAACTTGTCTTCTACATATAAAGAAACTATCATGACTAAGTTAATTTATTATATAGTACTCGCTCTTCCAAGATTGGATTTGAAAATTCAATATAAATTAAACATATAAAACTACAAAAATAATTTGATTATATTAAATTTTTAACTGTTTAAGCAGCTTAATATCTCTAGACTCGATTTTAAGCCAAGACAGACTGGACCAGACTTTTAATAATTTATTGTTACGTGATAAGCAGTGGAGAAAATTAAAAAATGTAAATAAATTCAAATGTGTATTTAATAAGATTTTAGATCAGTAACCAGTTCTAATTAGTATCTTTAAGAATTATATCTAATGGTATTATATAACTAAAAGGACTAACAAGTGTTTTATCATCCAAAACTTCCTGAAAATATACCATTTATAGTCACTTGCATCGTGTTTGTAAAACAAATAAAGGTTCTCCACTATCACCATGCTGAGTCTCCATATTGCTTACAAATATTATATCTTTTAGAAAATTCATTGAGTAATTCTGTATAAACACAAGTAACAGAAGTCTTATAACCAGCTTTGAATAAATGAGTAAATACAGTATATCGTTATTATTGATAAATAATTCAAGGTAATCAGGTGAATTTGCAAAAAATACACCCGAAGATGGTCCGAGATATTTACTCATTCTCTTTATATTGATTAAAAGCAATGTCATGTGGATATTCAGAGGAAAATACCAATCCTCCAATTAATCTAAGGCGAGTTGTTTCTATTGTAGAAAATTTTTTCTTTGATCTACTAACATTATCATTGTCATCACAATGTCCTGCAGTTACAAGGAATGTATGACTTTGATTTTTTGCAAAGAAGCCCGCAAACAAGTAAAGTCATCAAAATCATCGTATATACCTTGCGCACAGAATAATGTTTCAGTAAATCTACTGTTGCTTAAGCTATTTTTTAGTATGCAATGAAGTCACTGAATTCAATGAATTCGATGAATTGACAAAAATTACTTCCGGATTATATTGACTGACAGACCTTATATATTCTCACAAAACTTCTTCTTACTAGCATTTCATCTACAATTATAAAGATTTTATTAAACTTTGGATTAATGCTAACAAATATACCTATTGGTTTATTTTGTTTAGCTAATCTTGTTATTTTATTAAATGAAATTGTTTACCTAAGAATTTTTCATATCGTTTTACTTCAAGTATAGAAAGCATTCAGGAACCTTAACATATCCACTGTATAAACAGTTAACGTATTATTTTGTATATTTAGATAAGTTTCAGCAAAATTTAATCCATCTAATCATGATTTTAATGTTCTATCCGCATTAATTAAATTCAATTCCCTATATATATTGAGACATCATCATAATCTGTACCACATAATTTTGCTAATAGTTCGGGTTTTGCAGCAGCTTACTAATCGAATCGGCACAGGTAATGAACGAAATTCACGTGCCACCGCGATAACGATGTGGATTAACTATTAAAACATAAGTTTACATAAGTAATCGATATAAGATGAACAAGCTAACTGCATATTAAGCAAAATTTTGTAAGGAATTTTTTTTGTTAAGACACACAAGGAAGCCTCATCAGTGAAATCATGATATTGCTCTTTTTTTAAAAAAAAACCTTTACTGACCTTTCGCTCTCCACGAAACGAGCCAACACGTATTACGAGACAACACTGTGTAACGTACGCATACGGGTCATCTGAATGCGCCATTTCATATCCTTGTTTTAAGTAAAATTATAAAGTGGTTATTATATTGCAAATCATTAATTAAAAGGTATCAGAGTTGCCGATTTATATTTTGTCATGAATGTTATAAGCAGTACTCTCCGGAATTGTAAAAAAGATGAGTTTAAAAATTCTTGATCAACTTTCTCAAGATTTTACACAGCTTCTTGAAAATTCATATGATTATAATGTAGTAATTGAAGTTGGTAAACAACCGAATATCAAACTTTACAAGGCACATTCAGCAATATTATATCAACGTTCATTATATTTTCGTCAAAAATTAACAAATGTGGCTAAAAAAAACAACGTAATTGAAATTAAAATACCAAATCTTTCTGTTCAAACATTTGATATTATTATTAGGTAAATTATTAAACAAAATTAAAGTTGATTTAATTCTGCTGCAAAATCATAATACAAATTTGATTTTTTTTGTAGATATATCTATAGTGGCATAGTTTCGTTGGAAAATTTTGAAGCAGCAACCATATTTGACTTATTAATTGCTCTAAATGAATTTCAGTTTACAGAATTAGTCGAACGTATTCAGTTTTACCTTATCGATAATTATGCTTCTTGGCTTCGTTTGAAATTTTCTCGAATTTATCAAATAAGTTTCGATAATGAAAATTTTAATGCTTTACAACAATTTTGCATTAGCATTCTTGTAAAGCATCCGAGTATGATTTTTAATTCTGATGATTTTAAAACTCTTCAAGAAAATGCATTTATTGCTCTTTTAAAACGAGATGATTTGCAAATGGAAGAATCTGAAATTTGGGATAAAGTTATCCTATGGGGAAAGGAAAGAACTCAAGATCTACCATCTAACCTCGAAGAATGGACAGATGAAAACTTTAAGTCTTTAAAAGCTACACTTCAACATTGTCTTCCACATATTAGATACTTTCAAATTCCTAGCGAAGATGTGTTAAAGAAAATTAAACCTTATCACAATATCTTTGAGAAGAACGTATGGGATGATATTCTAGCAAAATATTTAGCTCCAAATGTGCCTATTACTTCTCTAATTTTACCTCCTCGTAAAAAAGTAACGGTACAACTTCCTTCTCGAAAAGCATATATTATTACACCATCTTCTTCCATAATCACATTAGAGCATATAGCAAAAATTTCATCTTGGATTGATCGACGTTCAAAAATTTATAATACTACAGAAATTCCATATGAATTTAAACTTTTACTGAGAGGCAGTAGAGATGGGTTCACAGGTGAAGTATTTCATAGACTATGTGACAATATACCTGGTACTGTGATTATTGTAAAGATTGATAGTACAAATGAAATACTTGGTGGTTATAATCCTCTTATCTGGAAAGTTTCTAATAATAAATATGATGAAACAGCTGATAGCTTTATTTTCTCTTTAAATAATGGAAATCAGTCTATTCTTAGTCGCGTAAAAGATAAATCAAAAGCACTTTTATATGGTAAAATATCACAAGGTCCGATTTTTGGTTGTGATCTTGGAATGGGACGTTATAGAAATCCTATTTCTAAAGAATGGCTTTGTTGTAAATATGCGTATGAAAAACCAATAAGAAACATAGATGGTTGGTTTTTTCTAGATGAATATGAAGTGTTTCAAATTTGTAAAATTTAATACATTTGAATAATAAAACAGAATTTTATTATTTTTATTCTTACAGTTTATTAATGTATTAAATATAAAATATAGCAGAGCCACTTTCATTACACATAAAAAACAAAAAACATTAGTTGATTACAGACAAATTATAATAATATATTTATTGAATATAACGAAAAATTAAACTATAAAAAATTTCAACTAATTTATACAAACTAGAATTCTAAATATTCAAAGTTTGAGGGAATTTTGAGTGCGTTTAATTATATTATTTATAATAAAAATCAATTATTTATTCATTTGCAATGCTTTTAAAATTACTTTGATCACTGACTTTCACACATTGTGCTGAATCTAGAAAAAACTGCCAACTGTGATTGGCTAAAAATAATTTCATGTATTGGCATATTTTCTAGATTGCTGATTTCTGTATTATTGCTGATCACAGTAATTGAAAGATACTGTAATTTGATATGTGAGAAAAAATTTAAGTTCATAGTTATGCAATTAACGAAATTTGTTGTATATAAAAATATAAATTAAATAGACTAAAAGTTTTGATTTAAATAAAAATTTATATCTTCAAAGTAATTATTCATAATATTTATTTTTAAATAATACTTTTAAATAGCCTTTAATTGCATTAAATATCTTATACATATGAACAGGATAATTTTGAGGAATTATTGTAATGTTTTAATAATTTTTATTTGCATTAAAACCTATTTTTTTGATTTCTTTTTTATAATTTGAAGCAAACTTTTTAAGCCAATCTCCAATTTTTTCTAAATATACCAAACACAAGGCCATTCGTGTGGACCTGAATTCATACATTTCTTTGCAAATTTGACAAAATCTGGATGCAATCCTTTACAAATCTCTATTCCAATTTAGTATCAATTTGCATCTATCAAAAAGGCATGGTAAACTACTGCTTGCCTAATAAAATTTCCGAAGCAGAGGTGTATTCTGTTTCTTTCTAAACAATTTAAACCTGTGATGTAAGATTGTGCATTTTAATTAATGTGTTGATTTTGTAAAATATTATTTGACTAAATAGAATAATTATTGGAAGGGATTAGGTAATAATGAATAATGAATAAGTCTCTATGACTAAGTCTTTATAAAAGTAATTTGTGAACATTATCCATTATAGTTTGGTAAATACTGTAAGTTTTACGAATAAGTATTTATACCTCATACAGTGACCCAAAAACTTTATGAATCCTACTATACTCCGATTAATTCTACTACATCATCGAAAAATTTTTATATACTTAATAGTTAAGTAAATATTAGGATAGTAATAAAAGGTTTCTTTCATTATCCAAATTTATTTGAATAATGAAAAAATTTACTTAAGCATAAAATTTCTTTTTTGTTACCCATATAAACTTGGATAACAAAAAAAAATATTATAATTATTCTAATATTAAATTAATAAGCAACTTCGCTATATCATGGCCTAAGATATGATGAACATAAGTCAGCTAATTTACTAATTTAAAAAATAACTCTCGTCACCAACCTTAATTTGAAAATATACCTATGAAAAATTCAATTTTGCATATCATGATATATAGTTTTCAAAATTTTGCATGATTTTGACCTATCGGGTTATTAGAACCAATTATTCAGTTTGTATGGCCTTAAATACTTGGTTTTTTAAGATATTTTAACTAATAAAAGTAAATATTCAAAAGTATGATTTACGTACAGGTTTTATTCTCATATATATTAACAGATATAATATTTCTACATCACATCCATTGCCGACAAATAATATTTATAATTTTTACTGAAACAATAGAATGACCAAAAACACAATCAAAATTATAAATTACTAGAAGAAGGATAATAGGGGATTTTGCATGATAGGCCCCTCTAGGAGTCTAGACATTTTTGCAGTAACATGACCATCACATGGTGTGGCATCATTTGGATTAACTTTTTGGCTTTATGTTAAGATTAGGGTTAGGGTTTGTATATATAAACTTAGAAGGCCACTCACTATCTATATGTAAAAATCACGTTTTGAACATTTTTATGTAAATTTCAAGGCCGATTTGAACACTAGTTTTTGAGTATTTTCGTTCTTTCTCTTTTTTTCTCTTGTACACGTGTTTTGTTTTGATGTCGAACTGATCCAGAAAGATAAAATTAATATTCTCCAATTGGTTAATTTTCATGCGCCACATCATGTTACTGCAAAAGTGTTTAGACCCCTGGTGCAGTTCTTTTCGATACATTATCTAATGCATCAGCTATATGTTTTTTTAAGGGTCACATGAGAGTTGTGTCAGGTTAGCTGAGTTACATCAGGCGCATTCACTAATTTGACTCACTTTTGACTCACTTTTGCTGATTTGACCAATTAGAAGACAAGATCATGTGTAACGTGACAATCAAAACAAAAATCGCTCTTTTTTGAAAAGTCACATTTATCATAAAAACTCGTCTAAGAAATTACTTTTTGCACACTAGCAAAAAAATTCCTTGCTAAATTTTAGTATAATATCATTTTCTAACCTGTTACTAACCCTAACCAAGATATCACATTTTAAAAAAGGTGACATGCAATAATCCTGGCCAATCAGAAAGTGAGGCAAAAATTAGTAAAAACGCATCAGGCATCATTAATGTACATTCCTTCTACAAATTCCAATTTTGGCAATTTTTATTAATACTCGAATCAATTCTTTTCATTCCATAACCAAAATAATAACAATAGCCAATCTGAAATATTCCTTTTACATGTTTATCATTGCAGCTTTCTGAACAAATTTGAACACCTTATGATCGTTCTTTTCTACTTTGATGCTATGAAAAAGATTATATCCAAGATTATATTCTTTTGATGAAATTACTCGACGAAATTCCATTTTTAATTTTTTTGTTTGAGAGAATTTTATAAATGAAATCGTTGTATTTTACATTCGAAGAAATATATTTGTTTATAAACTAAAATAACTATTATTATTGCTCAATCAGCTGACTTTATACAAAAAAGACTGAATGACTTTATTTACAAATCTGAAAAACATATGGGATAAGGGCTCACTACCCTTATTGGCTCTAATGTACATAATCACATTTTCCACCATAGCGACATGCATTCATCACAACAGCAAACGAAATGGATACCTATGATGCCTTCATATAGATGGACACCTATGATGCCTTCATATAGAGGGAAAACCGTCGAATCTTCTCATAGCTGAAAAGAGAATCGGTAACGTGTTCATGCCGGTATGAGCGAGGTTCATTCTTATGGTCCTTGCACTGCCACTTGCAGCCGTGGAGCCAATACAACAACTGTCCTTGCACTGCCACTTGCAGCTGTGAAGCCAAATACAACAACAGGTCCTTGCACTGCCACTTGCAGCCGCGGATCCAACTACCTCTGGCCCTTGCACTGCCACTTGCAGCCGTGGAGTCAGGTACACAACAGTTCCTTGCACTGCCACTTGCAGCCGTGGAGCCAACTACCTCTGGTCCTTGAACTGCCACTTGCAGCCGCGGAACCAAACAAAACATCAGGTCCTTGCACTGGTAACACAGCCGTGGAGCCTGGTATAACAAAAACATCAGGTCCTTGCACTGCTAACGCAGCCGTGGAGCCTGGCATATCAAAAACATCAGGTCCTTGCACTGCTAACGCAGCTGTGGAGCCTGGCATAACACCAGCTTCACTTGCTTGACTTCGGGTGGGTAAGGGAGGGCGATAGAGCCAGCCTCTACAAGGCGAGCGATAGCGAAGAAAAAGATACCTCTTCTTCTTCAAGACAATCAGCCTTAAATATTCTTCTCATTGTCCCTTACCCCTGTACCGATCTAACAATAAACATAATGTGAATTTCTGAAAATCATATGCTAATCCAAAATTACCTGTAAATACAAGTTTCAACATATAACGACAATAGTCAAAGAATAACCATAAAGGATACATGAAAAACCTGTAATATGCCTGATCATAAAGTCATCGGATTTCTAATGATCGCCTGTCACTTCGTTGACAGGCTTTTCAAAATAGGGGCAAGATTAAAGCGGAGTGAAATTTTGTTGATGCCTTAGTATATATAGATATCAAGAATCCAATTTATGCAGAATGTAGATCATATATATTGAAATTAAGAAACATGAATAAACATTTAACAAAAAAATTCCTTCTGCATGTAACTTATTACCATAATCTGTTCTCCAAAGTGCCCGGTATGAAGCAATTTTTTGCTATTGAAAAAATTTAGATCACGTACGTACGTATATACACATCACGTGTTGTATAAATAATATTTTAAAAATTGATCTATATTATTTGTCATATTGGGCACTTTGGAGAACGGAATACAGTACATATAATCCTGGTTTAAATCAAATATATTCTTGCATACCGATTTTTTTTAATAAATATTCCATTTATAACAAATATACAGTAAAAGATGAAACAAATATCTGCGGATGGTGAAATAGCATAGATCAGCTCATTGCTATTAATATCTTGATTATTTTTAACACCCTTATACAGTAATCTCAATTTTGTGATATGCTAATAAAGGTAATTCCTATGTTTATTGGCTGTGTCATCTATTTTTAGCGAAAAATTATCTTAATAACGTTAATAAAGGATATTTATTATAAAGTTGATTAATGTCCTTATGCAGCGACCTCAATTTTTGTGATATACATAGTTTCTATAAAGGTGCTTGTTAGTCGGCAAAGTTGCATTATCCATTTTTAGCGAAAAAGTATAAAAAAGGGATGGCTAAAGCCAGGAGCGATCATGTGATGATCTAATCGAAACGATGCCGATGGAACCTCCGGGGTAAATGTTTGTTCCTGTGAAACTCTACTACCATATGATCTTCTTGATAAAAATTTTTTGAGGAGGTGCAAGATCAGAACGTTATAAATTTTCTGATCACTTTTAGCTGCGTACGCATTGTTTTAGAAAATTGAAAATAGAAATAAATCATTTTTGGGTAGAAGAGATAAAAAATTTTTCGCGGAACCGGTCGATCTGAATCCAAATGATGTGCACCAAAAACTAATGCAATATCACGAGACGATGTTTATAAAAAGTATAGTATCTGATATGATATAAATTCGTAAGGTGGTGAGTGGGGATACTGGACCAGCAATCAGTTATCAGTAACTACAACAAATTAAATTCAATAATCTATATATATATTAAATACCGAATATATAAAATCGAATAATGAGTCGAATACTTAAAAACACCAAGAAATTTTCAACCCAATTTGGTATTATTTACCTCCTAAAAAAGAATAAACTAGTATATATCCCTTGACGATTTTTAATCAGGTACTTAAGGGTAACAAAAAAAAAAAACGCACACATATAAAAAAAGCTTGCATACATTCAAGGTTCTTTCTGTAATACACAAAGACAAAACAATACCCCGAATATAAAAGAAGAATATAGACTAAATTATATTCTACGAGAAAAAAAAATAATTTGATTGATGAGTATAGCAATCTGATTTTATGATTTCAGAAAATTTATGCACAAACTGTGGATTTTAAATTTTAGCCTTGTTTTAGGGCACTAGCAACACATTACTTACACTAGTATGCATATAAGTGCATACCCTCTCAAGTTTTCTCGATCGATGGAGACATGCAGTAAATTTATAAAATTTTGTACAGAACTACTTATCGTGTGTTTACAATTAAATAAACTTCATATTTACAAGATTTTAGTAATCATAAATTTTAGAGATCATTTTTTGAAAAAATTGCTATGTTGAACGAACTTTTTTAAAGGAAAAAATTTTTATGATTAGCACCATAATGCTTAATCAGATATAATAAGCTTCGGCGCTCTTTTAGATAAGTTTAAAGTATATTTTTACTAATTTTATTCATTAAATGATGAAATCATACGGTTTTTGTCGTAACTGTAATCGTAGCTTGATTGAAAACAAAAAAAGAAGTTGGAAACTGTGGAAAGTTCAGGGAAACGGTTTAATGAAAGTTATGTAATTTTTTTTTGTTAGCATGAGAGAAAATTAAGAAAATCATAAACTACTAAAAAGTCTTGATGATGGAATTTTGATGAGTTAACATGAATTAGAACTTCTAGGTATATGAAATTTTGGCATTATTTAAGCGAGGAATCGTTTCGAATGATAAAAACCGTACGCAAATTAAATATTCTAATAAACTTATTTTTTTTTAATATATTATAATGACCTCTGATTTTTCACTTTCATTCTGAGATGAATTGAAAATAAAGATTTAAATTATATACAATATAAACACGCCATAAATCTGTAATTTCTTGTTAATTATCATAGCCATGTTATTGATGGCCATACTAAAAATTCTAATGTTTGTATAGTTTAAGTCATCAATGATTGACTTTTACTAAAACGTACCTATAATGTTTTACACCGATATATAAATAATTAACACGGGGAATCATGGGTAAAAATGTTCTATGCCCTAAAAAACCCTTCCCAAATCCTAGCCCTAATCTAAATACTACAGTAATATGAAAAAGTTTTGTGATAAAAATTTGTATACAAAAACTTAGAAAATCGAAAAAAACATAATAAAAACATAGAATGGCTGTAAAACTAATAATTGCAATGATTTATTATCTTTTTCTTCCTGATCTCTTTAACAAACTACATAAATTTTAATCGAAAGTATGTACAGTACGTACTTAACGTGTGTAGTATTTTATGACGTAATACAAATATGGTTACAGTAATAAGCAATTTTAATAAGAACGGATTTTGATCCAATCCCTCTTTTCACATACAATTCATGGCATTAAAAATATTTATGCCCGAATTAATGGAAAACATTCTTAATAGTCTAAATAATGAGATTTGTGCACTTGTGAATCGATATTGGTGCAAAATGACTATCCCTATTCTTTGGCAAGATCCATTTTCATTCAAACAAGAGCCTTATTTCATTTCTAACTATTTTTCATCTCTTACGAAGACAAAAAATCCGTTTTAAAAGAATGTGGAATAAATGCTGTATTTTCTAATACATTAATTAATTATGCAATATAATTAATTTTCAATACCAATCTTTTTTGAATATAAGAATTAAAGTTTCTTTATTCTAATGTTTGATTGCTTATAATACCCATTTGGAGAAAAGATTGCATACACATACGGTAAGAAACAACAAGACATTTTGTTCTATAAGTATTTATTTGAAAATGCATTACTAATACAATTAATTTTTTTGTTTCATACTTCATTTTTTGTTAGCAATTCGGACAAAGACTGTATACATGTAGTAACATAAACTTTCATTTGAATAATGTATAATACTAACAAATACTGTATACAAATAATATAAAATAATATAAAATGCTGTTAAAAATTTATATTTGGACAGAAACATATATCTATTGGATTTTTCTCTTTTTAATTTGAATTGACTCATTCTCAATAATATTTTCATCATAACTTCTTCTACCAAATCTATTGTAAAGTTCACTAATATTATCATTTTTACTAATATCAATTTCATCAGTATTAATAATACTAGAATTATCACCATTTTTACGAACAATATTGATTAAATCTTCAATTTGATCTGAATTTAATAAGTTTTCTGAAGGAATATGTGTATTTTTGCTTAAATATTCACGTAATTCATCCGGAATTGAATTATTAAGACGCTTACTATAACACTTAGGGATAGTATCTAGTTTTTTGAAATATTCAGAATCAATATTAGGTTTAAAACTGTCTAAATTTGAAATAATTTGTTCATCATTTCGCCACGATTTAAAAGTTTCGCATAAATAATCGGCCGTAGGACGACTCCCTGGATCTTGATGCCAACAATTTTTCATCAATTCGATGTAACAGTTTGAATCAGCTTCATTAAATTTTGGTCGCATTCCACAAACTATATCTAAAAATTGATTTTGTTTAAAATAGCAAGTAGAAGATTCGCCATATAATACTACCCACATGATGATTCCAAACGAATATATGTCGGATGCTGTAGTATACGATTTCTTTTCTAAAACTTCAGGCGCAACAAAAGGTAAAACACCATAGACTTCATCATCTTGTTTCAAATATTGAATGGAGAGACCGAAGTCGGCGATATACGCACTATGTAGGTTATCTAGTAATATATTACCGCTGTGGAAATCCCGATGAATAATTCCTTGCGAATGAATCGCTACAAGGTCATAAATTATGCAAAGTAACAGACTTAATTTATCCTTCCAATTCATTTGAGACAATTCGAAAAGATTCTGACGTAAAGAACCTAATGCTGCATACTTTAGCACAAGAATATAATTTCCTTTTTCATTTCTTGAAACACCGTAGCATTTCATGAATGATGGATTTTTAACGCCAATTTCGCAATAGTTTTTCAATTCACCCAAATAATCATTATTATGAAATTCTTTAAGTGCAACATTAAATATATTATGTACCGTTCCAATATCTTGTTCATATTTTTTTAACAGTCTAGCTTTGAATATGTCTGCAAAACCACCTTTCCCAATCAATTCAAAATATTCGAACTAATATGGAAACCATGATAATTGATATCTATTATCATCTAAAAGTATTTTAATATTTTTATCGATGTCCAAATTTTTATATTCAGTATTGACGGTTTCATGAAATCGTTTTCTCTCCTCAAGGAACCAAAAATTTGCTTTCTCGATATCTATTTGAGTTCCAATACCGTTTCGAAAACAGTAAGCAACATTATTCAATGCGCTGATGTTTCCCAACTCAGCAGCTTGTTGAAAATATAACAAAGCTTTATGTTCATCCTTTTTAACACCGATTCCTTTTTTATAACACATTCCAGCCGACCATATTCCCGAATGATTTCCTTTCGCTGCTGACCTTTGGTAATATTCAAATGCCTTATAATCATCGTTTACGACTCCAATTCCTTCAAAATAACATGCTCCAACATTAGTTAATGATTCATCGTGTCCCATGTCAACAGCTTTTTTGTAATGAATAAATGCTTTATTTTCATCTTTTTCAACACCTATTCCGAATAGATAACAGTATGCAACTTTACTCATTCCAAGAACATTTCCCATATCTGCAGATATCTGGAAATATTCAAACGCCTTATAATTATCCTTTTCAATTCCAATTCCATCTCGATAAAGAGTTCCAAGTTCATATATTCCTTCCGTATCCCCCATACTAGCAGCTTTTTGACAATAAATAAAGGCCTTGTGTTCATCTTTTTCAATCCCGATTCCTTTTTTGTAACAATAACCAGTGCTATTTGCCCCTTTAGCAAGCCCCATCTCTGCAGATTTTTGATAATAAATGAAAGCCTTTTGTTCATCCTTTTCGACTAAGATTCCTTTGTCATAACAATATCCGACATAAAATGTTCCCTCAGCGTTACCCATCTCTGCAGATTTTTGATAATAAATGAAAGCCTTTTGTTCATCCTTTTCGACACCGATTCCTTTTTCATAAGACCATCCGACGTTAAATGTTCCTATTACGCTACCCATCATTGCTGATTTCAAAAAACATTCAAAAGCTTGTTTATAATTATCTTTTTTTAAGTATAAAGAACCTTCTTGTAACATTTGTAACATTTCCTTGGAATTATTAGTACACACATCAGTTAAAGTAACGTATATCATACCCGCTTTATAACATTTTCCAATATTGAAATCTCCTTTAACATCATTTAAAGCAGCTTGTTTAAAATATGGAAATGCTCGATGTTCATCTTTAATAACACCTATTCCATGCCTGTAGCAATAACCAACCATGTACACTCCTTCTACAAATCCCAATTCTGACGATTTTTTATAATACTCGAATGCTTTATTCCAATTCTTTTCAGTTCCATAACCGAAATGATAACAATAACCAACCTGAAATATTCCTTTTACATGTTCATCATTGGCAGCTTTCCGAAAAAATTCGAACGCCTTATGCTCGTTCTTTTCTACTTCGCTGCCATGAAGAAGATTATATCCGAGATTATAGTCTTCTGATGTAATTGTTCGCTTAAATTCCATTTTTAATTTTTTTGTTTAAGAGAATTTTATAAATGAAATTGTTGTATTTCACATGCGAAGAAAATATATTTGTTAATAAAGTAAAATAATAAAATAGGGGGAAGGTTAAAGTGGAGTGAAATTTAGTTAAGGTTAGGGATACCTTTTTGTTGCCTTAGAAGTGTTTATATAGATATCAAGAATCCAATTTATGCAGTATATTAGCTTCGCTTTAGCCAACCCCTATAAATAATAAAATTGCATTACGTATAACGCATGAATAAACTTAAAAATTTAAACAAAATAAAAATTTCTTCTGCATGTCACTTTTTCCGTATTCCGTTCTCCAAAGTACCAGGTGTGAATATATTACACATCACATGAAATAGAAATGATATTTACCAGTACGATCACATGAATGTGTAACATGAAATGTGAGTGGGATGAAACAAATATCTGCGAATGGTAAAATGTATAGATCATATATATCTTGATTATTTTTATGTGATCTCGATTTTGTGATACGCATATATGCTTATTGGCTAAGATGTGTCATCAATTTTTAGCGAAAAATTATCTTAACATTATTTTATAAAGTTGATTAATGCCCTTATGCACGATCTCTATTTTTGTGTGATATGCATATTTTCTATAGAGGTGCTTGTCAGCAAAGAAGTGTTATCCATTTTTAGCGAAAAATAAAAATGGATGGCTAAACCTAAATGGCTGTTCCTGTGAAACTCTACATGCAGTGAAAGTTATAAATTAGAAATGCAGTACTCTCCGGAATTGTAAAAAAAATGAGTTTAAAAATTCTTGATCAACTTTCTCAAGATTTTACGCAGCTTCTCGAAAATTCATATGATTATAATGTAATAATTGAAGTTGGTTAACAACCGAATATCAAACTTTATAAGGCACATTCAGCAATATTATATCAACGTTCATTGTATTTTCGTCAAAAATTAACAAATGCGACTAAAAAAAACAATGTTATTGAGTTTAAAATACCAAATCTTTCTGTTCAAACATTTGATATTATTATTAGGTAAATTATTAAACCAGATTAAAATTAATTAAATTCTGTTGCAAAATCATAATACAAATTTTTTTTTTGTAGATATATCTATAGTGGCATAGTTACGTTGGAAAATTTTGAAGCAGCAATCATATTTGCCTTATTAATTGCTCTAAATGAATTTCAGTTTACAGAACTAGTCGAGCGTATTCAGCCTTACCTTATCGATAATTATGCTTCTTGGCTTCGTTTAAAATTTTCTCGAATTTATCAAATAAGTTTCGATAATGAAAACTTTAATGCTTTACAACAATTTTGCATTGACATTCTTGTAAAGCATCCGAGTATGATTTTTAATTCTGAAGATTTTAAAACTCTTCAAGAAAATGCATTTATTGCTCTTTTAAAACAAGATGATTTTCAAATGGAAGAATCTGAAATTTGGGATAAAGTTATCCTATGGGGAAAGGAAAGAACTCAAGATCTACCATCTAACCTCGAAGAATGGACAGATGAAAACTTTAAGTCTTTAAAAGCTACACTTCAACATTGTCTTCCGCATATTAGATACTTTCAAATTCCTAGCGAAGATGTATTAAAGAAAGTTAAACCTTATCACAATATCCTTGAAAAGAATGTATGGGACGATATTCTAGCAAAATTTTTAGCTCCAAATATGCCTATCACTTCTCTAATTTTACCTCCTCGTAAAAAAGCAACGGTACAACTTCCTTCTCGAAAAGCATCTATTATTACACCATCTTCTTACATAATCACAATAGACCATGTAGCAGAAATTTCATCTTGGATTGACCGACGTTCAAAAATTTATAATACTACAGAAATTCCATATGAATTTAAACTTTTACTGAGAGGCAGTAGAGATGGGTTTTCAGGTGAAGTATTTCATAGACTATGTGACAATATACCTGGTACTGTGGTTGTTGTAAAGATTGATAGTACAAATGAAATACTTGGTGGCTATAATCCTCTTATCTGGAAAGATCCTAATGATAAAGCTGAATTTGTAACAACAGCTGATAGTTTTATTTTCTCTTTAAAAAATGGAATTCAGTCTATTCTTAGTCGTGTAAAAAATAAATCAAATGCAATTTTCTATGGTAAAATATCACAAGGTCCGATTTTTGGTAAAGATCTTGGTATGGGACGTCGTGATAATCCTATTTCTAAAGAATGGGGTTGTTCAAAATATGCGTATGAAAAACCAATAAGAGACATAAATGCTTGGTTTTTTATAGATGAATATGAAGTGTTTCAAATTTGTAAAATTTAATACATTTGAATAATAAAACAGAATTTTACTATTTTTATTCTTACAGTTTATTAATGTTTTAAATATAAAATATAGCAGAGTCACTTTCATTACACATAAATAACAAAAAATATTAGACGATTACAGATAATTAAAATAATGTATTTATTGAATATAACGAAAATTTAAACCATAAAAAATTTCAATTAATTTATACAAACTAGAATTCTACATGTTCAAGGTTCGAGGGAATTTTGAGTGCGTTTAATTATATTATTTATAATAAAAATCAGTTATTTATTCATTTACAATGCTTTTAAAATTACTTTGATCACTGACTTTCACATATCGCGCCGAATCTAGAAAAAACTGCCACTCTGTGATTGGTTAAAAATAATTTTCATATATTGGTATATTTTCTAGATTGCTGATTTCCGTGTTATGTACAAAATTTGCTGATCACAATAATTGAATGGCATTGTAATTTGATATGTGAGAACAAAAAAATTTAAGTTCATAGGTTATACAATTAGCGAATTTGTTGCATATAAAATATAAATTTAATAGACTTAAAGTTTTAATTTAAATAATGTCTTCAATAAAATTTATATCTTCATTTTTAAATAATTTTTTTGAATAGCCTTTAATTGCATTAAATATCTTATACATATAAACAGGATGATTTTGAGGAATTATTGTAATGTTTTAATAATTTTTATCTGCATTTAAACCTATTTTTTTTTTATTTCTTTTTTATAATTTAAAGCAAACATTTCAAGCCAATCTCCAATTTTTTTCTATATATACCAAACACAAGGCCATTCGTGTGGATCTGAATTCATACATTTCTTTGCAAATTTGACAATCCTTTACAAATCTCTATTCCAAGTTCAGTATCAATTTGCGTCCATCATAAAGGAATGGTAAACTACTGCTTGCCTGATAAAATTTCAGAAGCAAGGCATATTCCTGTTTCTTTCTAAACAATTTAAACCTTTAATATAAGATTGTGCATAGGGATTGGAACCGCCTAAAATTTTTCTTAATCGTTTAATCGTTTAATCGTTTAACTGTTTAATTTGGCCAGTATTAAAATAATTCCGGCCCATGACCAACATAATTCTGCCCGAACTACAGAGCAATTTTTAAACGGTTAAACGGTTCCAATCCCTAGATTTATTCATTATTACCTAATCCCCTCCAATAATTATTTTATTTAGTCAAATAATATTTTACAAAACCAACACGTTAATTAAAAATGCACAAATTGTGCATTTTTAATTAACGTGTTGGTTTTGTAAAATATTATTTGACTAAATAAAATAATTATTGGAGGGGATTACGTAATAATGAATAAATCTTATGAATAAGTCATTATGAATAAGTCTTTATGACTAAGTCTTTATGAATGTATTTGTGAACATTATCCATTATTGTTTGGTAAATACTGTAAGTTTTACGAATAAGTATTTATACCTCATACAGTGACCCAAAAACTTTGTGCATTCTACTATACTCCGATTAATTCTTATATACTTAATAGTTAAGTAAATATTAGGATATAGTTATAAAAGGTTTCTTTCATTATTAAAATTTACTTAGATAATGAAAAAAATTTACTTAAATATAAAATTTCTTTTTTGTTGCCATATAAACTTGGATAACAAAAAAAAATTATTATAATTATTCTAATATTAAATTAATAAGTAGCATCGCTACCTCATGACCTAAGATATGATGAACATAAAGCCATTAATTTACAGTAATTTAAAAATATCCCTCATCACCAACCGGGATTTGAGAATACCAGGAATGTAAAATGAAAATTCAATTTTGCATATCATAATATATAGTTTTAAAAACTTTGCATGATTTTGACCTATCGGGTTATTAGAACCAATTTATTAAGTTTGTATGGCCTTAAATACTTGGTTTTAAAATATTTAACTAATAAAAATAAATATTCAAAAGTATGATTTACGTACAGGTTTTATTCTCATATATAAATTAACAGATACAATATTTCTACATCACATACTAGGGTGGAACATCAACTATGTAAATCAAACCTATGTTAGATACATTGATCAATTTGCTATGATCAAATTTTTATTGACAAAATTAATGTAATAAATTGAATATTATTTTATATTGTCTTAATTATAAAAAAAAAAAAGCAATATTCTAAAAGATTCACACGAGTATTGTACTTATTTTTTGTTTTCTTTTGAACGAGAAATGTTCTTTAGAACCATTTCGAATGTTCTATATTTAATTTTTTTGCGATAGCTCTAAATAAGTTTTAACTTATAGTTTCGATAGTTTTTTTTTATTTTAATTAACAAAATTCAACTTATTCTATAAGACAAATATACAAAATTTATATATCGATAAAAAAATTTGAAAATATAGTTTTATTCTTTAGCATATTATAAACAATTCGTGAAAGTTTCAAGGTAATTCGATTTCTTGATAATAAGTTGAATCGCTTTGAAAATTCAATTATTTTCAATATTACGTTCTTACTGTAATTACGGTTAAATATACAATCCGAATCCGAATAAATTTAATTGTTGTTTTTGTAACGTAAAAATCGGTGATATGAAAAATGCTATAGTTATCTAACATAGGTTTGATTTCTTAGTTGAAGTTCCACCCTAATCACATACATTGCAGACAGAAATATTTATAGTTTCTGTAGAAACAATAGAATGACCAAAAACACAATCAAAATAAATACTAGAAGAAGGATAATATGTTGGATTTTGTATTAGGGGGTTAGAGCCATTCAATAAAGCCTTATTCGTGTTGCCATCAGTTAGATCTTCTGGTTATCCGGATATATCTGGATAACCCGGCTTACTCGGGTAGAAATACAGTTAACTAACTTTCTTTATACAGAATCTCTCTATAACAAACTCCGGATATAATGAACTAAAAATTTTATTTCATAATATTCGGTATAAAAAAGGTATGGCTTCTTAAGAGAACATAGTAATTTTATATAGGAACTTTTTGGCAACAAGAACCAACAGATGTTATAGAAAGAATTGACTCTATTTATACTTCTCTAATTTATATAGAGCAATCCCAGAATTCCGGTTGAAAATCATCAGCATTAAACAATATAAGCACACTACGGCTACAATTATCAGCTAGACATTTATACTTGAAGAATAGGTTATGATTTCACTGTCAAAACATTTCATGATTTTTGCTCAAAATTCTTTAATTCTGGCCCAGCCAACTACATTTCGAAATTTGAGATTGCTTTGTATGAGTTTATTTCTTTGGGATTAGCACAACTATTATAATATAATTTAGTTTCTTATGCCTATGTAGAACATGCAAATGTAGGGTGTAACACACCTATATCAAACATGACAGACATAGAAACAGAAACAATGCGGAAGTTCTGAGTTTCTTATGATGTTATATATAGATAAAAATTCATAGTACGAATAAAGTTATTTTTGAGATTTGCACATACAACACTTTAGGGAAGTGCCGTTTATTACGTAATTTATTTTTATTAGAAGGTCATACCCCCTCCCCCCTCTGTGACCTAATTAGCAGCCAATCATAATTTTTATACTGTATATAATATATAGACGTGATTGACTGCTAACCCCCCTCTTGAAATTACGTAATAAACGGCACTTCCCTTACTGTGCATACTAATAATTGGAGTGGCTGAACTGCTATGACATATTAAAAAAGTTTCAATTAATTATTAACTTCTATTGATTCTTTGATTTATTAAATGCCATAAAAAATCATAAATAAAAAAAAATCCAACTGACTCTATTGCTCATTTAGACATTTAAACATTTTTCGTATCTTATTTATATTAATGATGTTTGATTAATTAAAATATGTTTCACTAATTAAAACTTTAGTGCATGACTTAGTCAATTAATTCATGCAAGATAGAACAGAATGCTACGTAGTATTATCTCGGTTAATCTGCCGGATAGGTTTATCCAGGTAATCAATATGCTAACTGGTTATCTGTCATATCTGCAAGTTACCCGGATAACCCTTATCCAGGTCTTGCATCAAGTTGTTATGTAAATAATAATTTGTCAAAGTAAAAAAAAAAAATATATAACATAGCGAAATTGGTTTAAAGGGATATGGAAATGTACAAAGATATATATATACGTATATGCACACATCTATATAACTCAATCTATATAACTCAATTCTGGGTTCGTGCGTTTTAACGTTTTTGATTGGTCGTATCTACCTGAGTGTGGGAAAAACTTGCATAATTTAATAATTTACGTAAGGAGAGTAATTATTACACAATTCCCGTGATCATCTGCAATTATTGCGACAATTTGAACATTTTCATTAATGTCGTCATGGTTTAATCATCAAACGTAAAATCGAGAATAATAAGTTTTGTAACATGATTTTTATAATAACCGGTAACAGAATTTTCACAGTATCTTGCAACTGTTTTCAAAAAGCGTGGAAAGATGCAGATTATTGTATCATGGAGAATTAACGATAGTTCCCGGATTTTTTATTTTTTTCTGCATCTTTTTGAAAACAGCTGTAACAGTCCCAATACAACCCTAACTATATGCTACAATGTGCTACTGGAATTTTTTTGCGATAGAAATTAAGGGTAGGGTGAACGTAGATCAATTTTCATATGATCTACGTGGTACTATAAGATTTTAGCTTTTTAGAAATGTGACCAAGTTTAACAAAAATTTGGTATCACGTAGAATGAGCCTTTACTTTCATAATCGTGAAATTCTAGAACTCATAATATTTGAAAAAATCCACCTTCATATATTGATAAAAAAAACTTAGGTAGGACTAAATTTACTTAGGTAGCACAAAAAATTGCTAATTATGATTGGTCAGATCACGTTGTTTACAATCCTGATTGGTCAATCACATGATTTAATATGATTACAACGTGATTACTATTAGAAATGATCTACGTTCACCCTACCCTTAATGTTTTACGAAAATTAATTATATGATTGAAAGGTATAATGAATCAATCGTTAACTTGGAGAAATTATTGTTATTTAAATTATTAAATAGAAGATTTAACTAGATTGTTAGAAATTTAACCAGATAATACGATAACATTAAGGTATAGAAGTAAAATTACTTATATGATGAAAAGGTATAACGAATCAATCGTTAACTTGGAGAAATTATTGCTATTTTAAATTATTAAATAGACGCATCCGGAGATTTAACTAGATTGCTAGAAATTGAACCAGATAATACGATAGCTTTACGGTATAGAAGTGAAATTAATTATATGATGAAAAGGTATAACGAATCAATTGCTAACTTGGAAAATTATTGTATTTTAAATTATTAAATAGAAGATTTAACTAGATTGCTAGAAATTTAACTACAGTAGATAATATGATAACTTTAAGGTATAGAAGTGAAATTAATTATAAGATTAAAAGGTATAACGAATCAATCGCTAACTTGGAGAAATTATTATATTTAAGCATCCGAAGATTTAACTAGATTGCTAGAAATTGAACCTGATAATACGATAGCTTTAAGGTATATAAGTGAGATTAATTATATAATGAAAAGGTATAACGAATCAATCGTTAACTTCGAGAAATTTATTGTTATTTTAAATTATTAAATAGATGGATGAAGCATCCGAATATTTACTAGATTGCTAGAAATTGAACCAGATAATATGATAACTTTAAGGTATAGAAGTGAAATTAATTACATGATAAAAAGGTATAACGAATCAATCGCTAACTTGGAAAAATTATTGTTATTTTTTAATTATTAAATATATAGATGACGCATCCGAAGATTAAACTAGATTGTTAGAAATTTAACCAGATAATATGATAACTTTAAGGTATAGAAGTGAAATTAATTATATGATGAAAAGGTATAACGAATCAATCGCTAACTTGGAGAAATTATTGCTATTTTAAATTATTAAATAGACGCATCCGGAGATTTAACTAGATTGCTAGAAATTGAACCAGATAATACGATAGCTTTAAGGTATAGAAGCGAGATTAATTATATGATGAAAAGGTATAATGAATCTATCGTTAACTTCGAGAAATTTATTGTTATTTTAAATTATTAAATAGATAGATGACGCATCCGAAGATTTAACTAGATTGCTAGAAATTGAATCAGATAATATGATAGCTTTAAGGTATAGAAACGAATTAATTATATGATGAAAAGGTATAACGAATCAATCGCTAACTTGGAGAAATTATTGGTATTTTTAATTATTAAATAGATAGATGACGCATCAGAAGATTTAACTAGATTGCTAGTAAAGTATAGAAGTGAAATTAATTATAAGATGAAAAGATATAATGAATCAATCGCTAACTTAGAGAAATTATTATATTTTAAATTATTAAATAGATAGATGATGCATCCGAAGATTTAACTAGATTGCTAAAAATTTAACCAAATAATACGATAACTTTAAGGTATAGAATGAAATTAATTATATAATGAAAAGATATAATGAATCAATCGCTAACTTAGATATTTTAAATTACTAAATAGATAGAAGACCTGATCAAGCTCGAAATTTTTACGATCCCGTGGCGGAGCCACGGGTCGGGCGCTAGTGTATTATATTTTTGACTAAATGAATCATTTAGATTAGTTAAAAAATCGATGTTAGTACAAAAATGGCATATAACATTCATCATTTGATATAATGTAATATATAGGATAGGAATTGATATCTATCGCATAATTTATTTCAGAACAGAATAAGTTTAAAGTAAATCTATTGAATTAGAATCGAGTTATTTATTATAATATGATTGCAACTTATTTATGGATTAGAATTAATCATTTAGCTTATTTGGCCACTGTTGTTCATAAATTTAGATTATGACTTTATATTTTCTAGATGAAAAAAAAGGCTATATTTTATTGATCTAAATATTTGTTGATAGACTATTTAGAATATCAGAGATTTTGTGCATAATTGTTAATAAATTTATAAATATTAGGACCAGGTGTTGGGAAACATCATTATTAGTATAAATACTATTGTATAAGAACCAGGCGTTGTGGATAAGGTTATTATGATTTTTTGATTTTATATAATATAAAAGTCCAACGATTATGAAGATAAAAATAAGTCTAAAAGCCACAATGATTCTGATGGTAATGTTATTTTACCCTTTGAATTTTAGAGGATGAATTGGTTAAAACAGTTGATATGAACTAGCTGAAGTTTTAAATAGTGAATTAGTCGAAGGCATAGATGGTGATTAGTTGAAGTTGAATTGAGTGAAGTCAATGATGTAGAGGATAAATTCATTTAATATGGATTTCCCAAAAATGAATTAGTTTCAATAAATAAAGAAATCAATACATAATTTTGAAGAATACCTACTGCTAAAAATGATTATTCCCTATATACCACTTTGACAATGATTACTTACACCTCAATAATACTGGATTTTTGGATCAGAACTATCGATTGTAAGTGTTGCTGTATCATTAGCTTTAGCTTTATAAATGGCTAAAATAAAATAAATTGAGTAAATTATAAATATGTAAAAATGGAATAAAAAAATAATATATAAATCATATAAAACAAATAATATAAAATAATAATAAAAAAATAGCATGATAAAAAAAATAAATAAAACAATAATTACTAGCATTAAAGGATAAAATATAGAGTATAACTACCATCTGGCTAGCAAATCATATAATTGAATGCGCGCCATTTGCCCACACGAATAGGGTTTTGGCACACTCAAAAAAATTGGCATGCCATTTGCATTATTCGTATGCTATTGGTGTGCAACATGTTATATATAACTTTTGCTACTACATCAGTTGGCATACCAAAAAATTAACATGCCATTGACATACCATATGTTATACACAATTTTGTATTATATCAGTTATTCATATTTCTTTACATTATAGTGTCTGGCATACAAAAAATATTTAGCATACCACAAGACATACCTTTCATTAAAATTTGTACTATAGCATACCTTTGGTATGCCACAATATTTTTATTATCTATAATACTGTACATATACAGTAGTATCTATATTATTTCCTATACTATACCTAGTGGCATGCCAAAATTGGTTTTGCATGCCAGTGGCATGCCCTTGCCACTTTGCCAGATACCCTATACGCTAACTAGACTACAGAATAAAAAATTCATTAATGGTGTAGGATACATGTTAATATAGTTTAAATATATGTATGAATAATGAGATCAGAAAACCTGTAAATCATGCTTTTTGAATATATAAGTATCTCCAGATGAAAACTAATATTCAAATAATCTATTTTTAGAATTGTTTGTTTTAAATTGACAAAATACCAGTGAAAATATCTTAAAATTAATTAACCTAAATGCTTATTATTTTAATATCATATGAATCAGCTTAATGAAATGATTCGATCAAAATCATAAGTGGTGAGCCATAAAAAGTTAGTTTTGTGGTTTTTACATGATTTTGAATACAGTAATAATCTGGCAATCCAGTTTTAATTTTATTTTTAAACCATAAAGTATATACAAATTTTTCCGGGATCAAAATTTTGTAGATTTGACTGCAAGTTATGAGAACCAATATATTAATTGTATAGCCTTAATTACTTGGTTTTGATTAATTAAAATAATATTCAAAAGCATGATTTACAAGTTTTCTACTTCCACTCACATATATAAATTAACAGAAATAATATTTACTATATTACCTTTATTTGCAAATTAGAAATGCAGTACTCTCCGGAATTATAAAAAAAATGAGTTTAAAAATTCTCGATCAACTTTCTCAAGATTTTACGCAGCTACTTGAAAATTCATATGATTATAATGTAGTAATTGAAGTTGGTAAACAACCGAATATCAAACTTTACAAAGCACATTCAGCAATATTATATCAACGTTCATTGTATTTTCGTCAAAAATAACAAATGCGACTAAAAAAGACAACGTTATTGAATTTAAAATACCAAATCATTCTGTTTAAACATTTGATATTATTATTAGGTAAATTATTAAACCAAATTAAAGTTGATTTAATTCTGCTGCAAAATCATAATACAAATTTGACTTTTTTTTTTTGCGATTTGATGTACATCAATATATCTATAGTGGCATAGTTTCTTTGGAAAATTTTGAAGCATCAACCATTTATACTTATTAGTTGCTCTAAATGAATTTCAGTTTACAGAATTAGTCGAACGTATTCTTTCTTATCTTATCGATAATTATGCTTCTTGGCTTCGTTTAAAATTTTCTCGAATTTATCAAATAAGTTTCGATAATTAAAACTTTAATGCTTTACAACAATTTTGCAATGGCATTCTTGTAAAGCATCCGAGTATGATTTTTAATTCTGAAGATTTTAAATCTCTTCAAGAAAATGCATTTATTGCTCTTTTAAAACGAGATGATTTGCAAATGGAAGAATCTGAATTTTGGGATAATGTTATCCTATGGGGAAAGGAAAGAACTCCAAATTTATCATCTAATTTCGAAGAATGGACAGATGAAAACTTTAAGTCTTTTAAAAGCTACACTTCAACATTGTCTTCCACTATTAAAGAAAGTTAAACCTTATCACAATATCCTTGAAAAAAACGTATGGGATGATATTCTAGCAAAATATTTAGCTCCAAATATACCTATTACTTCTCTAATTTTACCTCCTCGTAAAAAAGCAACGGTACAACTTCCTTCTCGAAAAGTATCTATTATTATACCATCTTCTTCCATAATCACATTAGAGCATGTAGCAGAAGTTTCATCTTGGATTGATCGACGTTCGAAAATTTATAATACTACAGAAATTCCATATGAATTTAAACTTTTACTGAGAGGCAGTAGAGATGGGTTCACAGGTGAACTATTTCATAGACTATGTGACAATATACCTGGTACTGTGGTTGTTGTAAAGATTGATAGTACAAATGAAATACTTGGTGGCTATAATCCTCTTATTTGAAAAATTTCTAATGTTGAATATGATGAATATGTAAGAACAGCTGATAGTTTTATTTTCTCTTTAAAGAATGGCAACATGGATCTGTCTATTTGAGCCGTGTAAGTAATGTATCAAAAGCAATCTGGTTTGGTAAAATATCACAAGGTCCTGGTTTTGGTCATAATGCTCTTTAAATGGGTGAATATTTTGTTTCTACTCCTAAAAAATGGATTTCTCTAAGGGTAAGTTGCGGATATAAAAAACCAATAACAAATACAAATAGTTGGTTTTTTATAGATAAATATGAAGGATTTCAAATTTGTAAAATTTAATAAATTTGATTAATAATAAAGCACAAAATTTTACTATTTTGCTGGTATTAAATATAATTCATTCTTATTGTTTACTAATGCATTAAATGTCGCGGCTGATACGGAAATTTGGGATTGCTATTAGAATATAAGCCCTACTAAATTACACATATTTTTTAATTATTAATTCTAACACTAATACTAATTCAACTCTTTAAAAAAACATCCTAAAATTTTTAAGGATTCATGTTCAAAATAGGTCCAAATTTTAGCATCAGTTGTGACGTTAAATAAATAGTTGAACCATTTTCATTAAATACAAAAAAAAATTCTAATAATAATAAAAACCCTATTGAAAAAGCACTAACTGGTTACAGATAAATAATAATAATGATATTTATTGTACATAAACCAAATAAAATAGTTAACTGATTTATACAAACTAAATTCTAAATATAAATTTAATAATGTTTTAGTCACTTTTATCTTTGATTTTAACTAATTTTCACCCAGGGTGATATGATCTCATTATAAATATTTTTTATAAATAAATAAGTTTACTATTAAAGGTTAGGGTTAGGGTAATAATAAATAGGAGGTGTATTATATGCAAAATTAGATGCCAAAAACTTTTACTTAGAAATATAAAGCTAGTTTAATAATTAAGTTTAGTTATTTAAAGATTCTTTGTTTTTTCTAAATTTTTTCTTTAGTTTTGTTACACAATATCCTACAATCTGATTGGCTCTACATATAATAATATGAAATCACCCTGGGAGCAAATTAGCAAAGGTCTTTATTTTTTTAAAAAATCTATGTTTTTGCTGGATTCTTTTTTCCTTATTTGTTTGTGTGGTGAAATTCTTTTTGCCTGTTGTGCCTATATTGTGTAATGTTATTTCTGTTTATGTTTATGCTGTGTAATAGTTTCTATGTGAGATGACAGGCTTAATTTCCTTCTAATTCCGTAAAAGGAAATTTTTGTTTTTCATTTTTATAGTTACTTAGATACTAAACGGAATGGATCAGAACAGTTCAGAACCGATATGATTCAGATATGATACGATTCAGGAACCTAGAAGTTACTATCGGTATGTTTCGTGTGTGCACAATGTCAAGTTGATGAATAGGACCTTTCTTGTTATTTTTTGAATGGTTTGGCCTTGATTTGGGTTCGTATTATTTCACCAACAATCACTTCACCGACATAACATTTCACTGACAATTACTTACCGACAAGTTCATTTTACCGACAGTTTGTTTCATCTAAGTTCATTTCACCGGCAAGTTTTTTTCAAAAGCACCCTAACTTTAGCCCTAATTCTACCTAATTCTACTCTGATCCTAACGACAATGACCAGAATTACTTTGTCAATGAAATGAGCTTTGGTGAAATAAACTGTCGGTAAAATGAAATTGTCAGTAAATAATTGTCAGTGAAATGTTATGTCAGTGAAGTGATTGTTGATTAATTGATTGCCACCCCCTTGATTTGTACTTTGTTTTTTATTTATTTGAATTTTTACGCTTTTTTACTTTGGATTTTTTGTCAGTTTGATTAATTGATAATTAGTGATCGTCAAAACTTGTAGCGAAAGACTTAAGGTGGGCATCTTGCACTTGCCAGTAATGTGTGCTTAATTGTTACATGATCGATGTTATGAAAATCAGATTGGATATCAATGTTTGCATAATTTATAATATGTGACGATTAAGCAAACGTTACTACTAGGTGCGAGATGCCTGTCTTTACAAAAGACTGTAGTGAAGCTCATTAATTAACTCCATCTGAGTTACCCGTATTTGTATTATTAGCCAATGTAATTTTTTTAATAAAATAATTTAATAAATAAAATTACTGATAATTAATAAATAACTGGTAAAGATACATTTTAAGTTGACACTTTTTTTAGTTGGTTGGTTGTTGTTGGAGGAAAAAAAGGCGTGATTTGAATGCTACATAACTTGATATATAAACTGGCATTCAACACTATTACTTGATTTTGCGGATATGCATATCTGTGAATTCATGGGTAGTATTAATATGCGGATGATTAACAGGTTGAGTATAGAGATGGGAAAAATGCGCATTTTATAATAAAATGCGCATGATACCTTATGATAAAAATTTTTTATCTTTATTATTGATAATATATCTAAATAAAGATACTACATATTGAAACTAAAATCAGATTTTTGTCTATATAATTTGACACCTGACCGCCACGGGAGCTTTGTATAAAACTTTAGAAAATTAATTAAAATTTGTAAATTCGCATTATATAATATTCATAAATATGTTGAGTTAGTTTGCATTGAATTGCACAAAAAAATTCTGTTACTGAACTTACTCTTCTATTAACTACAGTATATGGTTAAGATTGAGTTAGTTTGCATTAAATTATGTTATTATAAAATTCTGCCACAGAATTCATTCTATTTCAGTATAGTTGAGCCAGTTTTTATTAGAATTATTGTGATTTTTATCATGAGTTTTTATAAAAATTCTATTACAAAATTTGTTCGCTATACTAGTAATTAAATATATAGTAGGTTAGTTTGAATTAGTATAAGCTAAATATAAAAAGTCTTTACAAAGCTCATTACTCCAATAACAGATAGTATGCAGCTTAGTTTTATAGGTGAATGCCAATTTTTAAAATAAGTATTGCAAAGAGAAAACCTTATATTACTATATTAGTTTTAGCTCATTGATCACCTTTTGAACATAACCGTAATTTTATAGTTGGTAGATCAACATAAAACTATGAGTCACTGAGAAAATTAGTTGATTATCAGATAAACTGGGCGGCAAAAATTTTGCCAAATATTCTAAAATCAATCATCTAAATATTTGGTTGAATGTAACTTTGTTTGATATTCACTAATATATTCACTATTTTTTTATTAATATATTCACTATTTTTTTATTAATATATTCACTATTTTTTTATTAATATATTCACTATTTTTTTATTAATATATTCACTATTTTTTTTATTAATATATTCACTATTTTTTTTATTAATATATTCACTATTTTTTTTAATAATATATTCACTATTTTTTTATTAATCATATGTTTATCCGTATAGAGCATTTGTCATGTTCTTGCACTTGTTCTTGCACTTTTTCTTATTCTTGAACTTGAGACCATTATACAAAATGTTTTTCAATTTAAACTTTTTAGTCCAAAATAGTTTGTAAATATTAGGCAATCAAACAACAAAAGTAAATTTAGAAAGTTCATGTTCACGATATTGTGTTGTTTAAGGGCGTTAATAAGGGCATTAAAAAATGATATAATAATTACTCGAATGTTATAATAATTACTCAACCATGATAATAGTCATAATCATCTTACGTATTTCTGTTAGTTTTCCTATATTTAAGTCACATTTTTCAGATACAACCAATAAAAATATTAAAGCGAACAGACTTAGAATTGAAGTATATAGATAGATTAGAATGTTAATTATACTTATTTTATATTTAACTTTTTTATATAAAATTTTGATGGGATAAAAAGCGCATGGTTCAGAAACATGCGCATTAATGCGCATGATTGAGGAACCATGCACACGCATGAAACCCATCTCTATATCAGGCTAATCCAGAAGATTCAATTTGCACTCTTTTATTGGCCATTTCTTCTCAAAGAATTTGTATTACTCACTAAAATAGTGCATGCCCCTAACTTATTTAGGTGAATGCCACAAAAATACACTAAGTTAACTACAGTCAAACCTCCATATAGTCACCTTCTATATAGTCACAAAACCAATATAATTACTTTTGTAAGTTTACCAACCTTTTTACTATAATTTTCACCTCTATATAAGCACATTTGCATTATAATCACTATCACAATTTTTTATTTACCATCTAAATAAAACTACCCCTACATAATCACATTATTATTATAATATTTGAATTAATTATTTTATTATTATAAATATTTTTTTTAGTTATTAATTATTATTTTTTAACAAGTAAAAAATTTTTAAATTTGTTTTTTTTAATAATCGATTATCTTTTCTACATATAAAAGTTAAAATTATACTAAGCATATCGAAAAAAATGCTATATTTAACATTGTTCAGAAGACAAAATTACATATATTCTAAAATTTCAAATAATTTGAATAACATTTTATTATTACACTTTTACAATTTACATTTAGGCGAAAAAAATTGAAAAAATTAAAATTTTTTTAACTTAATCGTAAATTATAAAAGTGTATTAATAAAATTTTAACCAAATTATCTCAAAATTTCAGATATATGTAATTTTTATCCCGAACAACTTTACTTACATTATTTTATCGATTTACTTTAGATAATTTTAACTTTAATATGTAGCTATGATATATGATTATTTTAAAAAAAAATTTAAAAAAATTTTTTTAAAATAATCGTATATCGTAGCTACATATAAAAGTTAAAATTATCTAAAGTAAATCGATAAAGATGATCTAAGTAAAGTTGTTCAGGATACAAAATTACATATACTCTGAAATTTTGAGATAATTTGGTTAAAATTTTATTAATACACTTTTATAATTTACGATTAAGTTAAAAAAATTTTAATTTTTTTAATTTTTTTCGCCTAAACGTAAATTGTAAAAGTGTAATAATAAAATGTTATTCATATTATTTGAAAATTTTAGTATATATGTAATTTTGTTTTCTGAACAATGTTATTTATAGCATTTTTTCGATTTGCTTAGTATAATTTAGTTTTATATGTAGAAAAGATAATCAATTATTTAAAAAATAAAAATTTTTATTTATTAAAACTTCTATATAATCACAATTTTTTTATATAAAATTTTATTATAATAGTGATTATATAGAATTCCTCTATATTAGTCACATCTCTATATAATCGCCACTTTTTGTATCCCGAGGGTGTGATTATATAGAGGTTTGACTGTATTCTTCAAACTCTCCTATTAATAATATTTCTGTCACATAATATGAGCACTACCAAGGATAAACCTGTTATCAAGCTTCTAATTATATTTCATGTCCAGTAGGGACCCTAGTTTTATGCGATGCGATGTGATGCGCATAATTGGCCAATTTTTAGCATAGCATATGTGAAGCATAATTTGACCAAAAATCACATAATCATAATTGGCGCCCGTTGATTGGTCAATTTTTAAATCATTCGATTCTTTTTTTTTTATTGTGATTTTTTTTCTTTTTGGATTCATTCTAGCACCGTACTGGATATTAATATTATAATATCCTAAACCAGTTAACTCATTAAATTAATTACTTAAATTCTTTATGTGATTGTTTATGCGCCAATGTTGGCTTCCTTTTCAATCTTGCTGTTAACTTGAAAAAAATTTTTTTTTTTTTTTTTAATATTAATGGTGAGGCATCTGCAATTTTTTTTACATCTTACGAATTAATTTTTTATAAAAAAAAATTTTTCATTTTTTTGAATTTTTTTTTTTTACAAAAAAACATTTTGTTAAATTTTTTTTAATACAATTATGGTATCTGCTTCAGAACGTCTTGTCAAAAACCCAAAGTATAAATCAAATTTTTATGCTAGTGGTGGAAAACTTTTTTGTAAAGCATGTGAAATTGTAGTAAATCATGAAAAAAAGTCTACAATTGATAATCATTTAAAATCGGATGCGCATACATCAAAAACTCAAAGACCTGTACAATCTACCTCTCACCAAGTTGGAATAAAGTTATTTCAGCAAAGTAATGATATTAAAGAAACTTTCATTGAAGATTTTCTTCGTATATTTGTTCAAGCTGATATACCTATTGAAAAAGCAAACTATTTTAAACCATTTTTAAGGCAATATTGTAAAAATGGTAAAGATAATTATATATATTTTTTTAAATTTTTTATTTTAATTTTTTAATTAATATATATATATATATGTTTAATAGGTGGAGTTATTCCTGGGCCTGATCAATTACGTAGTAAATATCTTCCTTTATTATATCAAGAAGAAGAAGCAAAGCTTAAAAATGAATTAAATAATAAAAAAATCTGTATTACAATTGATGAAACTACAGACTCTTGTGGAAGAGCTGTAGTTAATATTTTGTTTAGTTTTTTTAATAAAACTAAGTTGGTAAAAACTAGTTTTTTAAATATTGTTAATAATACTACTATTTCTCAATTAGTTATTACTACATTAACATTTTATAATATTTCTTTTAACAATGTAATTTTGTTTATTACAGATAATGCTTCTTATATGTTAGTAGCATTTAGAGTTCTCTCTTCTTTAATTCCCCAATTAAAACATAGCACTTGTTTTGCTCATATTCTTAACTTAGTTGGTGAAACTTGGATAGAATATAAAAATTTTAAATTTTTTGATCATGTAGTTAGTTTAATTAAAACAACTTTTACATATTCTCCAGCTAGAAAAAGAAGATGGATTAGTTTTCTTTCTGCTAATGGTATTTTAAATCCTTTATTACCTCCTTTACCAGTAAAAACCAGATGGAATTCTTGGTATAATTTTGTTTTTTGGTTAAATAAACATTTTAATTTTTTTATTGAGTTTTATCAAGAAGAAGAAAAAAATAGAAATAGTAATTCTGCTATTTTAGAACTTATTAAAATTTTTGAAGATAGTAATAATATTTTTTTTCTTCAATATATTATGCATTTTATTACTTTTAATATGCAACAGTAAGTAATTTTTTTATTTACAGTATTAATTTTAATTTAATTACTAATAATGTTTTTATTATTAATTAATAGATTAGTAAATGATATTGAATTTTTTAAAATTCGTGATAAACCTTTAGCACCATTTCTTGCAACAAGATTAGAATTAACAAGAGCAAGATTATTTTCTGGAGTTGAAATTCCACCTAAATCAAATGAGATGATAAAACTTTGTGAAGATTTTAATATTGATTTGACAATTCATGATTCTTTTTTTAAAGAAGCATTTCAACTTGCTTTAGCCAAATTTGATAAACATATTAATAATAACTCCGCAATTTCAATTTTTACTGCTACTAGATGTTTTGATCCACGCTTTATTCAATTACAACCACAACATCACAATATATTACTCTATAAAGATATTGAAGAATTTAAAAATTCTACAAATGAATTAATTACAGAATGGGGAATTTATTGTGGTTTGAATGAATTATTTGAAGAGGATTTTGATTTGGATAGTTACTGGCAAGAAAAACTTGAAATTTTGCCAAATTTATCTAAATTGGTAGTAATTTATATTTGGTTGCCGATCTCAGGTGTAGATGTCGAACGTAGCTTTTTGGCATATAATAGAATTTTAGCTGATAACAGACAAAATTTGTCTGAAAATTCGATTAGCATGTTAAATTTTTTAAATTTTAATAAATAAATAAAAACTATTATTTGTTTTAAAAAAAAATCGCATAATTTACGATCATTTCACATAATTTTGAGAGTGTTTGGCATTGGACGCATAATTTGGACCAATTGCATTGTATAATTTGCATTTTATTTCGCATCGCATTAGGGACCCTAATGTCCAGTTTGATCTCTTAGTATCATCTATAAAAAATCTATTATTGAAATTTCAATTATTTTTGTAACAAACTTGGCAAAATATAATTAAAATCCCAATAATAGATTTTTTCAAGATGATACTTTGGGAACAAACTGAACATAAAATATGATTGTAAGCCTGATAACAAAATTTTCTTTAGCAACAACAATATGTTAAATATTTTCTCAAGCGGGCGACGAAGTCGCCCGCCATACTTGCAATTGCTAGTTATATCAATTAAAAATCTTATTAATTTCAACGCATGCTATAAAACATTGAACGCAAATGTTATTTAATTATTGTCCGGAGCGTAGCGGAGGACTTACTGGGGGATCAATAGCCAAAATTTGTGTGTGTTGGGTTCCGCTCACGTGATATTACATTTCAAAACATATAAAAGATCAACACGAATCAGCCCGATATGCCAGGTGATCCCGTAAAAAATTATCTGAATGACTATTATGCTCCGGACTTTAACATTTCACGTTTTCCTAGTACACTTTACAGGTAAATAAGATGCAGTGAAAAATTAATATTCATTTCAAGTTTTAACCTGACAATATTCAAAAGTCATTAAGATTAGGATCTAAGGGTAATTATGTCATAAATTATTAAGCACTAAATAACACGCTAAATAATTTAATAATAATAATAATAAAAACATAAATATTGAAGCACGTGTAGTAAAGCAACCTTGCTTATTGACAATGCTAATTCATGTTATGATCAATTAGCTGCTAGTTAATGATGATTTTGCTAATAATATGCAAATTTACAGATCGAAGTACACTTCTGATTGTTAAAAGATCACTTGTGCAAATTATATCATCATAGATATCTAGCAGATTAAATGCCTTACTATAATTATATATTTTGAATAATAATAAGTGTAATTACATAAAATGTACAGAAAAAATTAAAACAAAGATGAAATTAGAAGGCATTCTTTGAGATTTATTATCTGGTAGCAATACTGAATCAACTTTAATAATACTTATGTTGGACTATAGTGACTTGAGATAATAATCAAAAGTATTAAAATAAAAAAAATTACAATTTTTTTAATACATATCATTATAAGTATATAGAATTTTTTGGATACTATAGTAAATAAATAATGAATTTTGTATTATAATTTATTCAATACATATCATTATAAGTATATAGAATTTTTTGGATACTATAGTAAATAAATAATGAATTTTGTATTATAATTTAAAAAATTAAGGCCTTTTAAATATTTATAACAAAGCTATTTATATATTTTCATAACCTTGTTAAAAAAGCATAGATTGATACATATTACTTATAAAATAAATATTTATATTTGTTCTGTATAATTAAAAATTCTCTTTAATAAAATGTAGTAATTTTTTATTTATTCTGTATAATTAAAAATTTTCTTTAATAAAATGTAGTAATTTTTTATTTAGATTATACTTTTTTTTATTAAAAGTAAATATTTTGTTTGCAATATTTAATCATATTATATATTTATTAACTTTCAAGAATAATTCTAATAACTCATACCAGAAAACAAGACTAATTATTCTAGCCTTGTAAAAAAATTCTATTAAATTTAATAAAGATAAAAACAAGGTTTTAGCTTAACATATCGTTGAAACTTGTTTAGCTGTTGAAAATGCTACAACAGAAGAGATGTTATTGCACCTTAACACTATTTATCTCCAAGGATTAGATAGATCCGCTTTTTCTATAAATTCACAATTTACGATGTTAAATAATTATTGTAAGTAGATAAATTATATGTGCTATTTCAATTTACTTTATATGCAAAAACTATTGTTAAAGAAAATACAAATATAATAACAATGAAATAGACGTTCAATACATTTTATTTATGATCTTTATTATTCTGAAAATCCACGTTTCTCATACAACATACGATGCCACAGATTTTTGCAAAATGTAATAATATTTCCTGAGACAACTTCTTTATCTAAAAACTTCTATTTTTAATAGCTATAGTAATGCATTTTTAAAATTCCAGTCTTTTTGATGTCATAAGACTTTGTGCACCCTATGAAAGCTAAGATTAATTATTTACAGTACATAAACTAAAATATAAAGTGTTTATAAATTTTGCAAATCATTAATTAAAAGGTATAAGGGTTGCCGATTTAGATTTTGTCATACACTATATGCAGTGAAAGTTATTAATTAGAAATGCAGTACACTCCGGAATTGTAAAAAAATGAGCTTAAAAATTCTTGATCAACTTTCTCAAGATTTTACACAGCTTCTTGAAAATTCGTATGATTATAATGTAGTAATTGAAGTTGGTAAGCAACCGAATATCAAACTTTACAAGGCACATTCAGCAATATTATATCAACGTTCATTGTATTTTCGTCAAAAATTAACAAATGCGACTAAAAAAAACAATGTTATTGAGTTTAAAATACCAAATCTTTCTGTTCAAACATTTGATATTATTGTTAGGTAAATTATTAAACCAAATTAAAGTTGATTTAATTCTGCTGCAAAATCATAATACAAATTTGACATTTTTTTTGTAGATATATCTATAGTGGCATAGTTACGTTGGAAAATTTTGAACCAGCAACCACATTTGACTTATTAATTGCTCTAAATGAATTTCAGTTTACAGAATTAGTCGAACGTATTCAGTTTTACCTTATCGATAATTATGCTTCTTGGCTTCGTTTGAAATTTTCTCGAATTTATCAAATAAGTTTCGATAATGAAAACTTTAATGCTTTACAACAATTTTGTAATGGCATTCTTGTAAAGCATCCGAGTATGATTTTTAATTCTGATGATTTAGAAACTCTTCAAGAAAATGCATTTATTGCTCTTTTAAAACGAGATGATTTGCAAATGGAAGAATCTGAAATTTGGGATAAAGTTATCCTATGGGGAAAGGAAAGAACTCAAGATCTACCATCTAACCTCGAAGATGGACAGATGAAAACTTTAAGTCTTTAAAAGCTACACTTCAACATTGTCTTCCACATATTAGATACTTTCAAATTCCTAGCGAAGATGTATTAAAGAAAATTAAACCTTATCACAATATCCTTGAAAAAAATGTATGGGACGATATTCTAGCGAAATATTTAGCTCCAAATGTACCTATCACTTCTCTAATTTTACCTCCTCGTAAAAAAGCAACGGTACAACTTCCTTCTCGAAAAGCATCTATTATTACACCATCTTCTTCCATTATCACATTAGAGCATGTAGCAGAAATTTCATCTTGGATTGATCGACGTTCGAAAATTTATAATACTACAGAAATTCCATATGAATTTAAACTTTTACTGAGAGGCAGTAGAGATGGGTTCACAGGTGAAGTATTTCATAGATTATGTGACAATATACCTGGTACTGTGGTTGTTGTAAAGATTGATAGCACAAATGAAATACTTGGTGGCTATAATCCTCTTATCTGGAAAGTTTCTAATGGTAAAAAAATTGAAGGAGCAAAAACAGCTGATAGCTTTATTTTCTCTTTAAAAAATGGAAATCAGTCGATTCTTAGTCGTGTAAAAGGTGAATCAAAAGCAATTGGCTATGGTAAAATATCACAAGGTCCGATTTTTGGTTTTAATGATCTTGGAATGGGACGTTATAGAAATCCTATTTCTAAAGCATGGTGTACGTGTAGTTCAGAACAAGTGTATGAAAAACCAATAAGAAACGTAGATGATTGGTTTTTTTATAGATGAATATGAAGTATTTCAAATTTGTAAAATTTAAGTACGTTTGAAAATAAAACAGAATATTTTCTATTTTTATTCTACTGTTTATTAATTATTAAATATAAAATATAGCAGAACCACTTTTATACACATAAAAAACAAAAAACATTAATCGATTACAGATAATTATAATAATGTATTTATTGAATATAACGAAAATTTAAATCATAAAAAAATTTTCAAATAATTTATACGAACTAGAATTCTAAATATTCAAGGTTTGAGGGAATTTGAGTGCATTTAATTATATTATTTATAATAAAAATCAGTTACTGTATTTATTCATTTACAATGCTTTTAAAATTACTTTGATCACTGACTTTCACGCATCGCGCCGATTCTAGAAAAAACTGCCAATCTGTGATTGTTTAAAAATAATTTTCATGTATTGGCATATTTTCTAGTTTGCTGATTATGTACGAAATTTGCTGATCACAGTAATTGAAAGGCAAAGTAATTTGATATGTGAGAACAAAAAAACTTTAAGTTCATAGTTATACAATTAACGAAATTTGTTTCATATAAAAATATAAATAAATAGACTTAAAAGTTTTAATTTAAATAATGTCTTCAATAAAATTTATATCTTTATAGTAATTATTCATAATATTTATTTTTAAATAATTCTTTGAATAGCCTTTAATTGCATTAAATATCTTATACATATGAACTGGATGATTTTGAGGAATTATTATAATGGTTTAATAATTTTTATCTGCATTTAAAACTATTGTTTTGGTTTCTTTTTTATAATCTGAAGCAAATTTTTTAAGCCAATCTCAATTTTTTTTTTTTTTATAATTATACTAAGCACAAGACCGTTCTTGTGGATCTGAAATCATACATTTCTTTACAAAATCTGGCAAATCTCTATTCCAAGTCCAGTATCAATTTGTGTCCATCAAAATGCATGGTAAATAACTGTTTGCCTGATCAAATTTCAGAAGCAGAGGCATATCCTGATTCATTCTAAACAATTTAAACCTGTGATAAGATTGTGCATTTTAATTAACGGATTGGTTTTGTAAAATATTATTTGACTAAATAAAATAATTAATTATTGAAAGGGATTAGGTAATAATGAATAAGTCTTTATGAATAAGTTATTATGAATAAGTCTTTATGACTAAGTTTTTATGAATAAGTTGTTATGAATAAGTGAACATTATCCATTATTGTTTGGTAAATACTGTAAGTTTTACGAATAAGTAGTTATACCTCATACAGTGACCCAAAAAACTTTGTGCATTCTACTATACTCCTATTAATACTATTACATCATCAGAAAATTTTTATATACTTAATAGTTAAGTAAATATTAGGATAGTAATAAAAGGTTTCTTTCATTATCTAAATTTACTTGGATAATGAAAAATTTACTTAAATATAAAATTTCTTTTTTTGTTACCCATACAAAAAAAAATTATAATAATTATTCTAAATTAAATTAATAAGCAACATCGCTATCTCATGGTCTAAGATATGATGAACATAAGTCAACTAATTTACAATATTTAAAAAATAACCCTCGTCACCAACCGGAATTTGAAAATACCAGGAATGTAAAATGAAAATTCAATTTTGCATATCATAATATATAGTTTTCAAAATTTTGCATGATTTTGACATATCGGGGTTATGTGAACCAATTTATTAAGTTTGTATGGCCTTAAATACTTGGTTTTAAGATATTTTAACTAATAAAAATAAATATTCAAAAGTATTATTTACGTACAGGTTTTATTCTCATATATAAATTAACAGATATAATATTTCTTCATCACATCCATTGCCGACAATAATTTCTATAATTTTTGCTGAAACAATAGAATGACCAAAATCACAATTAAAATAATAAATTACTAGAAGGATAATATGTTGGATTTTGCATTAGGGGTTAGAATCATTCAATAAAACCTTACTCGGGTTACCGTCAGTTAGATCTTCTGGTTATCCGGATATATCTGGATAACCCAGCTTACTCGGGTAGAAATACAGTTAACTAACTTACTTTATACAGAACCTCTCTATAACAAACTCTGGATATAATGAACTAAAAATTTTATTTCATAAAAGTTCGGTATAAAAAAGGTATGGCTTCTTAAGAGAACATAGTCATTTTATATAGCGAACTTTTTTGAACAAGAACCAACAGTTGTTATAGAAAGAATTGCTCTATTTATATTTCTCTAATTTATATAGAGCAATCCTAGAATTCCGGGTTGAAATCATCGGCATTAACAATATAAGCGCACTACAGCTACAATTATCAACTAGACATTTTTATTTGAAGAATGGGCTATGATTTTACTGTCAAAACTTTTAATGATTTTTGCTCAAAATTTGTTAATTCTGGCCCAGCCAACTACATTTCCGAAATTTTGAGATTGCTTTGTATGAGTTTATTTCTTTGGGATTAGCCAAACTATTATAATATAATTGAGTTTCTTATAATGTTATATATAGATAAAAATTCATAGTACGAATAAAGTTATTTTTGAGATTTGCACATGCATCACTCTTACTGTGATTACTAATAATTGGAGTGGAGCTGAAATGCTATGACAGATTAATAAAGTTTTCAATTAATTATTAACTTCTATTGATTCTTTGATTTATTAAATGCCATGAAAATTTCATAAATAAAAAAAAAACCAACTGACTCTATTGCTCATTTAGACATTTAAACATTTCTCATATCTTATTTATATTAATGATGTTTGGTTAGTTAAAATATGTTTCACTAATTAAAAATTAAGTGCATGACTTAGTCAATTAATTCATGCAAGATATGACAGAATGCTACGTAGTATTATCTCGGTTAATATGCCGGATAGGTTTATCTAGGTAATCAATATGCTAACTGGTTATCTGTCATATCTACAAGTTACCCGGATAACCCTTATCCAGGCCTTGCATCAAGTTGGTTGTATAAATAATAATTTGTCAAAGTAAAAAAAAAAAAAAAAAAAAAAAAAAAAAAAAAAAAAANAAAAAAAAAAAAAAAAAAAAAAAAAAAAAAAAAAAAAAAAAAAAAAAAAAAAAAAAAAAAAAGAAAAAAATATCATAGCGACAATTATTTTAAAGGGATGATATAAAAATGTACAAAGATATATATGTATATGCACATATGCATTATATTTTTGACTAAATGAATCATTTAGATTAGTTAAAAAATTGATGTTAGTACAAAATTGGCACATAACAATTATCATTTGATATAATATAATATAAAGGATAGGAATAGATATCTATCGCATAACTAATTTCAGAACAGAATAAGTTTAAAGTAAAATCTACTGAATTAGAAATGATTTATTTATTATAAGATGATTGTTCTTATTTATGGATTGGAATTAATCATTTAACTTATTTGGCCACTGTTGCTCGAAAAATTTAGATTATGACTTTATATTTTCTAGATGAAAAAAAGGCTATATTTTATTGATCTAAATATTTGTTGATAGACTATTTATAATCTCTGAGATTTTGTGCATAATTGTTAATAAATTTATAAGTATTAGGACCAGGCGTTGGGTAACATCATTATTAGTATAAATACTATTGTATAAGAACCAGGCGTTGGGATAGGGTTATTATGATTTTTTGATTTTATATAATATAAAAGTCCAACGATTATGAAGATAAAAATAAGTTTAACAGCCACAATGATTCTGATGGTAATGCTATTTTATCCTTTGAATTTTAGAGGATGAATTGGTTAAAGCAGTGGATGTGAACTAGCTAAAGTTTAAATGGTGAATTAGTCGAAGGCATAGATGGTGAATTAGTTGAAGTTGAATAGAGTGAATTAGTTAATGATGTAGAGGATAAATTCATTTAATTTGGATTTCCCTAAATGAATTAGTTTCAATAAATAAAGAAATCAATACATAATTTTGAAGAATACCTACTTGCTAAAATGATTATCATAAATTGCCGGATATTGGGCAAATTGTCGAATACAGTTAATTTGGCAAATGATTGGCTACACGTGCCGTAGAACGGCACGTGATCATTTGCCAAATTACTGCTATTCGCCCAATATTGTACACATCATGGTTTTGGTAATAGTGCTCTTGGAATTGGTGAATATTTTGATTCTACTCCTAAAAATGGATTTCTCTAAGTGTAAGTTGCGCAGATGAAAAACCAATAACAAAATACAAATGGTTGGTATTTATAGATGAATATGAAGTATTTCAAATTTATAAAATTTAATATATTTGATTAATAATAAAGCACACAATTTTACTATTTTTGCTGATATTAATATAATTCATTCTTATTATTTACTAATGTATTAAATGTCGCGGCTGATACTGAAGTTTGGAATTGCGATTAGAAAATATAAGTCTTACTAAATTACACATATTTTTTAATTATTTATTCTACCTCTAATATTAATTAATTATTTATTCTACCTCTAATATTAATTAATTTAACTCTTTTAAAAAAAACATCCCAAAAATTTTTAAAGATTCATGTCAAAATTGGTCCAAATTTTAGCATCAGTTATGATGTTATATAAGTAGTTGAACTATTTTCATTAAACACAAAAAAACAAATTCTAATAATTAAAACCCTATTGAATAGCACTAACTGGTTCAGATAAATAATAATAAGTATATAATATTGATCATGCATCGATTAATATCGCAAAATTTGTCCAATCAGGCAAATGATTGGCTGACAGTGCCACGCAGCGGCGCATTTCAGCCAATCATTTACACGATTGGACAAATTTTACGATATTTATCAACGCATGACTCAATATTTATGTTATCCGGCAATTATGATCATGATTCTCAAGTCCTGATTGGCTAACTGAGATTTAATTTGAATAAACATGACGAAAAATATTGGCACGCACTTTGCTTTATGGCTGGAAGCCAGCTTCCCAAGAAGCTGGCCAGAATTTTATTAGATTTTTTATTAAATATTGTTCGTGTGAACAATAGTACAAGAGTGTAGTAGTGTTTGTATATACATTTTATAGGTGCTAGAAACTAGGGATGGGTTCGGTCAGCTAATAGTCGGCTAGCCGATCAGCTATAGCCGTAGTCGATGTAGTCGACTATAACGGCTTAGCTGACCGGTTAGCCGATACCAAATTTTTTATTTCCTGGCTGATAAATCATAATTATTGCTTAATTCAGCATGCAGTGTACAAATTATATAGAATTATAGAAAGAAATACCCTAGAATCTTCCATCTTCCCCAGGATCGCCTTCACTTTTCACTGTCACGTGACTATGCCCAAAAAACTTCAAGATCGTTTTAAGTTAGTGCTAGGGTTCCTATAGGGCTTGATGTTAGCAAAACATATTGTAGAATTGCGCAAGGAATTTTTTTGTTAGAGTGCGAAAGGTGATTTCTTATTCAAATTTGAAAAAAGCAAACGTTTTGTTTTGATCTTCCGCTTGTGTTACGTTACGCCTGTTCTCGTTATTTTATTGGCCATAAATCACGTGATAGTGAAATTTTAACGGTCAAAATAATCTAATTCTGGTCAAATTTGCAAATCGTTTGCCCTATTGTGGATGAGTTTTAAACTCATCTCCAATAGGCCAAATGATCTACAAATTTGACCAGAATTAGCTTTTTTGAAATGTAGATCGGATCTTCAATATTTTGATTATTTTGATTGGCCCGAACTTTTTTTTCTCCATAGCTAGAGTACTCTAATATGTATAACTGTATAACATATAAAAATATAATTATTTGGCACTTGGTTATATGTTTGATTGAAAAATTTGAACAAGTAATTTATCGGCTATAGCCGGCTATAGCCGGCTAGTAGTCGATAGTCGATGGTAGCTGACCGATAGCTGACCTAGCTGACCGAACCCATCCCTACTAGAAACAGTGAGTTTCCTGAATTTTTAGCAATATTTATTGCGCTGAGATTCACTGTCACAGACCAGGTTAAGAAAGGCTTGAGCAGAGTCAAGCTGATTGTTGGCCGGTGGTTTCCCGCCTGCCGAAGCAAGCCGGCAGTAGAGATGTTACAATCAAGTGGCTGCCATATCGGGGTCCCGATCATTCCTGTTTGAGGTGGGTTGGGCGGGCAAAAAAGAATCGATTTCGAATTTTTTCTGAGAGAGAGTTGGTGTCTGCCAGCTATTCGTATTTATGTAATGGCTTGATGGCATGTTACACACCAGGATCTGCATTGCAGCTGTGGCTGCCATTCGTTTGTGCTACTAGTGCATGCACGTGATTAGGCGATTCGTGCACGGATTGGTGCATCGGCATGCGCCTTTGTATTGGCAGTTTGTGCGCCTGATTGTCCTTTGATCAGGTCCAATATGTCACGTGCCTGCAGTCATGTGGGTGCTGGCCGCATTTTTCGATCAGTTGACTTTTCTGTCACTAGCATTATATCGTAACACATGAAAAAATAACAAGAAGAAATTTTTTCATGATCATAAGAGTTTGCCGGATAATGATATTTATTGTGCATAACAAAACAAATTAAACCAAATAAAATAGTTAACTAAATTATACAAACTAAATTCTAAATACAGTATAAATTTAATAATGTTTCGATCACTTTTATCTTTTTATAAAAATTAAAAATCTTATTAATTCAACGTATGCTGTAAAACATTGAATGTAAATGTTATTCAATTATACACTTTACAGGTAAGTACAATGCAGTGAAAAATTAAATATTCATTTACAAGTTTTAACCTGACAATATTCAAAAGTCATTAACATTAGGATCTAAGGGTTATCATGTCATAAATTTTTAAGCACAAAATAATGCGCTAAACAATATAATAATAATAATAAGAATAATAATAATAAATATTGAAGCACGTGTGATGAAGAACCATGCTTGTTGACAATGCTAATTCATGTTATGACCAATTAAATGTTAGTTGATGATGATTTTGTTAATATTATACAAATTTACACATTGAAGATCGCTTGTGCAAATTAAATCATCATAGATATCTAGCAGACTGAATGCCTTATCATAATTATATTTTGAATAATATATAACAAGTATAATTACATAAAAGGTATTGAAAAAATTAAAACAAAGATGAAATTAAGAAGGTATTCCTTGAGATTTATTATCTGGTAGCAATACTGAATCAACTTTAATAATACCTTATGTTGGACTATAGTGACTTGAGATAATAATCAAAAGTATTAAAATAAAAAAAATCCAATTTTTTCAATACGTATCATTATAAGTATATAGAATTTTTTTGGAAATTATAGTAGTAAATGAATTTGAACCTATAATAATCTAAAGATTCCAAAAATTTATTGGGTTTTGAATAGAAAAGTTGCAATAAGGGTATTTTTTTAGTATTTATGAATTTGAATTTTTTATTTAATCACATTTAAATTAAACGAGTTATTACTAGAAGCATTATTGATGCATTATTGAGATTATTGCAAGAATAATCATCACCACAGCAAGTACTAAAACAAGAATTAAGACAAGTACCAAGATTATAAAGCAATAAAAACATAAAAACCAAAGTTATAAAATATCAATCATTCAAGATATTATATAGATAAAAAAAATATTTCTTATTATTTTTATTTTTATTCAATTTAAAATAAATAATGAATTTTATATTATAATTTAAAAAATTTAAGGTCTTTAAATATTTATAACAAAGCTAATTAGTATGGTCATTTAGACTGGCAGAAATAACCTTGTTAAAACGAATAGATTGATACATATTACTTATAAAATAAATATTTATATTTGTTGATCCGTATAATTAAAAATTCACTTTAATAAAATGTAGTAGTTATTTTTATTTAAATTATAATTTTTTTTTTTAAGAATAAATATTTTATTGCAATACTTAATAATATTATATATAATATTTATTAAATTTCAATAATAAATCTTATGACTCATACCAGGAAACAAGACTAATTATTCTTGTCTGTAAAAAAATTCTATTAAATTTATTAAATTTAATAAAGATAAAATAAAACAAGGTTTCACCTTTAATATTTTTTTTAAAAAAAGAAACAAGACTAACATATCGTTGAAACCTGTTTAGCTGTTGAAAATGCTGCAACAGAATGTTATTGTCCTTAACGCAATTTATCTCCAAGAATTAGTTATAGATCCGCTTTTTTCTATATATTCATAATTTATGATGTTGAATAATTATTGTTAATAAATAAATTATATGTGCAATTTCAATTTACTTTATATGCAAAAACCATTGTTAAAGAAAATACAAATATAATAACATTGAAATAGACATTCAATACATTTTATTTAATCTATATTATTCTGAAAATCCCCGATTCTCATACAACACAGTGATTTACAGAGGCCAAAGATTTTTTGCAAAGCACAATAAAATCTCCTGAAACTACCTACGTCTTTATCTACTTTATTAGGCTATAGTAATGCAATTTTTAAAAAAAATTCTAGTCTTTTCGATGCCAAAAGACTTTGTGCATGCTATGAATGCTAAAATTAATTATTTACAGTACAGTACATAAACTAAAATATAAGTTTGAAAATTTAACAATAAATTGTATATTAAAAATTTTGGTGAAAATATGAATTGATAAAATCATGCCGCTTCCATTCGGTAGAATTTTAAGTAAAATTATAAAGTGGTTATTATATTGCAAATCATTAATTAAAAGGTATCAGAGTTGCCGATTTAGATTTTGTCATACACTATATGCAGTGAATGTTATAAAATTAGAAATGCAGTACTCTCCGGAATTGTAAAAAAGATGAGTTTAAAAATTCTTGATCAACTTTCTCAAGATTTTACACAGCTTCTTGAAAATTCATATGATTATAATGTAGTAATTGAAGTTGGTAAACAACCGAATATCAAACTTTACAAGGCACATTCAGCAATATTATATCAACGTTCATTATATTTTCGTCAAAAATTAACAAATGCGACTAAAAAAAATAACGTTATTGAATTTAAAATACCAAATCTTTCTGTTCAAACATTTGATATTATTATTAGGTAAATTATTAAACCAAATTAAAGTTGATTTAATTCTGCTGCAAAATCATAATACAAATTTGATATTTTTTTATAGATATATCTATAGTGGCATAGTTTCGTTGGAAAATTTTGAAGCAGCAACCATATTTGACTTATTAATTGACCTAAATGAATTTCAGTTTATAGAATTAGTCGAACGCATCCAGGCTTACTTATTGATAATTATGCTTCTTGGCTTCGTTTAAAATTTTCTAAAATTTATCAAATAAGTTTCGATAATGAAAACTTTAATGCTTTACAACAATTTTGATTGGCATTCTTGTAAAGCATCCGAGTATGATTTTTAATTCTGATGATTTTAAAACTCTTCAAGAAAATGCATTTATTGCTCTTTTAAAACAAGATGATTTGCAAATGGAAGAATCTGAAATTTGGGATAAAGTTATCTTATGGGGAAAGGCAAGAACTCCAGATTTACCATCTAATCTCGAAGTATGGACAGATGAAAACTTTAAGTCTTTAAAAGCTACACTTCAACATTGTCTTCCACATATTAGATACTTTCAAATTCCTAGCGAAGATGTATTAAAGAAAATTAAGCCTTATCACAATATCCTTGAAAAGAACATATGGGACGATATTCTAGCAAAATATTTAGCTCCAAATGTGCCTATTGCTTCTCTAATTTTACCTCCTCGTAAAAAAGCAACGGTACAACTTCCTTCTCGAAAAGCATCTATTATTACACCATCTTCTTCCATAATCACATTAGAGCATATAGCAGAACTTTCATCTTGGATTGATCGACGTTCAAAAATTTATAATACAACAGAAATTCCATATGAATTTAAACTTTTACTGAGAGGCAGTAGAGATGGGTTCACAGGTGAAGCATATGGGCGGATTTGATTCATATGATGATGGGTTGTTATATTGTACATTACTAATGTACAATATAACAACCCATCATCATATGAATCAAATCCGCCCATATGGTATTTCACAGACTATGTGACAATATACCTGGTAATGTGATAGTTTTAAAGATTGATAGTACAAATGAAATACTTGGTGGCTATAATCTTCTTATCTGGAAAGTTCCTAATGGTAAATATAGTGAACGTGCAACAACAGCTGATAGCTTTATTTTCTCTTTAAAAAATAGAAATCAGTCGATTCTTAGTCGTGTAAAAGATGAATCAACAGCAATTGTCTATGGTAAAATATCACAAGGGCCGATTTTTGGTAATGGTCTTGGAATGGGACGTCGTAGTAAATCTATTTCTAAAGAATGGTATAGTTCAGAAACAGTGTATGAAAAACCAATAAGAAACATAGATGCTTGGTTTTTTATAGATGAATATGAAGTGTTTCAAATTTGTAAAATTTAATACATTTGAATAATAAACCAGAATTTTAATATTTTTATTCTTACAGTTTATTAAATATAAAATATAGCAGAGCCACATTCATTAAAGCTATTCAATTTTGACTGTTCCACCTTACCTAATTTGTTTATGCAGTGTAATCTTATGGTGTATTCTTTTTTACTATTTATCGTATTTTGTGTTGCTTTTGTGCATATGATCGGCAGTCAAAATTTCCTCTTAATCTATAAAAGGAAATTTTTACACCCGCCATTTTTATTATATTATTATTATTATTATATATATATGATATTATATGATATGATACTATACTATGTTAGACAGTGATGGTAAATGACCTGGTCATTTGAAAAATTTTCAAATGACCTCAAATGACCCTTAAATGACCAGTCATTATCGGTCATTCGGATTTTGGGTCATTTGGAAATGACCCGTGACCAAATGACCACGGTCATTTCCAAATGACCGTGGTCATTTGAAGGTCATTTTGTCATTAGGTAATTGTGCATATTGAGTTTTTTATTTTATTGTATACGATAATACATGTATTATGCATTATTATTGCTCGATCAGCTGACTTTATTCCAACAAACTGAATGACTTTATTTAACAAAGCTGAAAACATATGGGATAAGGGCTCGCTACCCTCATTGGCTCTAATATACATAATCCAAATACACAATTATAGAGACATAGACTTATTAACAATAAACAAAGGGACACCAATAATGCTTCACATGTCCCACAGATAAAGGGATCAACCCAAAACAACTTATAGATGCAAATGCTTTCATATAGAGAGAAAACGTCACTCTTCCTATAGCTGCAAAAATATATGCTCATGCCAATATAGGCGGGTTTTCATTCTTATTATGGTCCTTGCACTGCCACTTGCAGTCGCAGAGCAAAAATAAAACTGGTGCCACTTGCAACCGTGGAACCACATACAAAATGGTCCATGCACTGCTACTGCAGCAGTGGAGCTGAACAACAGGTCCTTGCACTGCTACCGCAGCCGTGGAGTCTGATATAACAACATTACTTGCTTGGTTTCGGGAGGGTAAGGGAGGGCAATAGAGCCAGCCTTCACAAGTCAAGCAATAGCGAAAAGAAAGATAACCTTCTTTACTGAGACCATTTACTTTAAATACTCCGTTTTTCTCTTTTCATATCACTGATTCGTCCTTATAGCCATTATCCCTTACCCCTGCCACCGATCTAACAATACTCATAACAATGTGAGTTTCAAAAATCATTTGCTATTTCCAATTACAAGTTGCAAAAAATCACAACAATAATCAAAGAAATACCATAAAAGGATACATAAAAAACCTGGAACATAACTGGTCATAAAGTCATCTGATTTCGTAATAATGATCGCCCTGTCACTTCTTTTCAAAACAATAAAAGCAATTAATTGTTCAATTATCTTACATTTAGAACTTATTTCAGAGCTTATCTAAGCTTATTTTTTTTGTATAAAATGCTATCCGACTTTATTATCCCAAATATATGCAAATAGAACGTTAAGGTATCTAGTTATGATTATAATGCGAAAATTAATAAATAAAAAGAATAAATAAATAAAAAAATAAAAAAAAGTATAAAAATAAAATAAAAATAAAAAATAAAATTAAAATAAAATAAAAAAATGCTGTAAAAAAAAGTTATCCGATAGATAATTATAGCTGAACAAGGAGGTGCTACATAAATGGAAAAGGAACTTGTGCTTGTTATCATCCGAGAGTATCTTATAAATATAGTGTTACGAAACCAGAAATTTTTTTTCTTGCATCAAATCACATGAGTAAAAAAGTACATAATTTTTGAGAATTCTTTCATTTGACTGCGTCTGAAAATCCCAAAGCGAACAAAAAGGCTGTTTGCCTTTTATGTGTACGAAAATATGAACCAATTTTTTATGGCAAAATTGTTTTTCGTATTTATAGCAGAATTATTTTTTTAAAACATTTATCTTCAACCTTTTTACTTATAAGTTTCATCTTAAAAAATTGGCCAAACGTCTTGGAACTTAACCAAAATTTTGGCTTCATTTATAGTTTTCTCATACGTTGTATATCGAACATTTTGATCCAACTTTATAAATGTTATATTTTTAGCAGCATATAATTCTTATAGCCAATTGCCAAATTGTTTACAAAATAATAAATAGTACTGTAGTATTTGCAAAATGACTCTTACCTATTTTATCATAATAAGCCATAATGGGCAATCGCATAGGAAAAAAATAAATATTTATGTATAAGCGCGAAATAACGTGCAGGGGTGTGATTTCGAATTTCGGCCTAAATTAAGCTTAATTCAGGCCAAACTTCGAATTAATGCCCCTGCGTGATCTACTAATCAAATTCAAATACCCACTAGGTCATTTCACCTTTGAAATGACCCAATGACTGGTCATTTGTCATTTGGGTCATTTGGGTCATTTCAGGTCATTTACCATCACTGATGTTAGATGCGAGAAAAAAAAAGCATTTGAATCGGTTAAAAGCAACTTATTCCATTAAAAAACATTTCATTTTATGCTTGTATGCAGTTTTACTTTATGTTTATGCTTATACTTTCTGAGTTTTTAGAATTTTGGTTTTTTTTTCTTCTGATTTTTTGCCGGTATGATTAATTGACAATCAGTGATCGTCAAAGGCAGTAAAAAAAATTATTCTCGCTCGGATTTAGGGATGGGTTCGGTCAGCTAGGTCAGCTATCGGTCAGCTATCATCGACTATCGACTACTAGCCGGCTATAGCCGGCTATAGCCGATAAATTACTTGATCAATTTCTTAATCAATTTTTCAATCAAACATATAAACAAGTGCCAAATAATTATATTTTTATGTTATACAGCTATACATATTAGAGTACCCTAGGGGTGGCGAGAAAAAAGTTCGGGTCACATGCTGTAAACAGCCAATCAAAATAATCAAAATATTGAAGATCCGATCTACATTTCAAAACAATCCAATTCTGGTCAAATTTGAACAGTAGATCATTTGGCCTATT
>QKWP01000304.1:150141-251635 GCA_003550325.1 Gigaspora rosea | reverse complement strand
TGAAATTTGGAGAATAGATGCTTAAATTTGACTTTTTTGATCAAAAATCCAAAATTCTGCATCTACCCTCTAAATTTCAAGTAAAATAAGATTAATTCTACCGATTTGATGCATTTTTAGGTGCTGAATAAGTTTACTTAGTGCATAAAGTTAGAATTAATTAATAAAATTTTGTGAATTATAAGATTTTATAAAATTTTATTAATAAAATTTTATAAAATCTTATAATTCATGAAATTTTACTAATTAATTCTAAAAACATGCACTAAGTAAACTTGTTCAGCACCAAAAAATACATATAACTATATTCGAACCCGGACCAGTTCGCGAACTTCGAACCGGACCCGGACCGAACTTATATTTGAGTCTGAGTCTGGTCCGAAGTCTGAAATTAGTAAAATTTAGAGTCCGAGTCCGGTTCGATCCCGGACCGAACCCGGACCGGACCGAACCCGAACCGAACCTAGGAGCACTACATCCAACAACTATTTTTATAACAGCGAGTTCGAGCCCACGCTATGGTGCGGCGCATTCAACTCGGTACACATGACAACATCAAGAGTTTGAGCCCACGCTATGGTGTGGCGCATTCAACTCGGTTCACATGATAACATCAACGAGTTCGAGCCCACGCTATGGTGCGGCGCATTCAACTCATTACACATGACAACAGGCAGATGCTAGGTGTTAGGTGCAATGACTGAGAGGGGGGGGAGGGATGGAGCCAGATTATAATCGGGCACCGAAGAGAACAAGTGACAAGACAAGCGAAGAAAGAAAGCACTGAGATTCACCACATGTATCTTTATAATCTCTGCTTATCTAAAATTATCACATGCATCTATAATCTCCATTGCATACAATCATATGCTATTACCTTTTCATATAACCACAAATCAGGTTATCCTCACGATAATAACCCTATTGTGACTTCGTCAACCTATAGAGCTATTATTCTCGCTCGGATTTCATATTAAACACTCTCTTTATTAGATATTATGAAGATACATGATGGGAAACAAACAGAGGATCGATTTAAATCACAGAGAGGAAGATAACGGAAAGGACAGGGAGCGTTCTAAAGCTGTTCTTGTTAGAGTAATAAGCCAGGGAGATGCCTAAACCTATCCTTCTGGAGTAAGAGGCCGGGAAAGCAACCTAAATGTATTCTTGCGAAGTAAGGAACCAGGATGACCGAATCTTCTTTTCTTCTTCTTCTTATATATATATATATATTTTTTTTTTTTTTCTAGAAGACTTCTAAATCTATTCTTTTTGACTAGTCAGAACCAGCCTAAGGTCCCTCACCACCAGTTGTGGGCAGCTACCCACTAATGCTTGTTAGCCCAGTCTCCATTGCACCTGCTGCACCCTATACGTGTATTATGATTAAATTACTTACCATCTAGTTTACAGCATTTACCGCACCTGTTGTCATAAACTTCTCTTAACTTGGAACAGTGGATCATAAGGATCATTATTTTCTCTTATATTTTTATCTTATCTTTTTAAGATGGTCAGTTTTCATAGGATTCACTATCCCATTGTCATGCATTCTTCCGTTATACTTGAGAACGAAAATCCTTATTCTTTCTCATTTCTTATTATTATTATTTTTTTCATATCTAGAACTTGCTCTACATACATATATATATATATATTTTTTTCATTCTACCCGCGGGAAATTTATTGTCACGAGACTTAACCGTGACCAAGACCCGAATCGCCATAATAGAAGACCACCAAACACAAGTCAAAAGGATAAGTTTAAAGTTCGTGAAAGAAAGTAAGAACCTAAGGCTAGCTATGCATATCACCTATCACTATTGAGTATATCGTGAGGTGTTTTGTTATTTTTTAGTCTTGGTGGTTGGTGGTTGTCGTTATGGATGGGTTCGGTCAGCTAATAGTCGGCTAGCCGATCAGCTATAGCCATAGTCGATGTAGTCGATTATAATGGCTTAGCTGACTGGTTAGCCAATACTAAATTTTTTATTTCCTGGTTGATAAATCATAATTATTGTTTAATTCAGCATGAAGTGTACAAATTATATAGAATTATTGAAAGACATACCCTAGCATCTTCCATCTTCCCGTCACTTTTCACTGTCACGTGACTATGCCCAAAAAACTTCAAGTTCATTTTAAGTCAGTGCTAGGGTTCCTATAGGGCTTGATGTTAGCAAAACATTAGTAGAATTGCTCAAGGAATTTTTTTTGTTAAAGTGCGAAAGTGATTTCTTATTCAAATTTGAAAAAGCAAACGTTTTGTTTTAATCTTCTGCTTGTGTAATGTTACACCTGCTTTCATTATTTATTAATTTTGGAGAAAGTCTACGGACACCGGCTTTACTTATTTGTGCCAGTAATACAAACTTCTAAAAATGCAACTACCAATCAGTGAGTTCGAATTTTGATCATTCCGGATCAGCCCGAGATGAATTCCGAACACGTGCAGAAGAAGAAAAAAGTGAAAATACGCCAAAACTAGTGTTTAAATCGACCTTTGTTGACTAATTTAAAATGTCAGGGACGAAATTTTACATATAATGGGCAACTTTCTATAGCTATACTAACCTCCTAGCCCTAACTAACCCTAACTTTGCGTTTTTACACACTTTGTTTATTTACAAAATTAAATTTTCTTTTTTGGGTTGTGTTACCAGCACAAATAAGTAAATCCTACGGCACCTACCAGTTCACGTGATTTTGTACCTACCCCTTAGAGTGTCCAGGATTATGATCTGGCATAATATTCGCATAATTCACATTATAGCGCATAAAATATGCGATTTCGTATAATTTAAAGAAGCCCGCATAATCTCGCATAATTTATTTTTTCTCTTGTATAAAGGAATTTCTATTGGTCAATTGTCATTACACAGATTAAATTACAGAGTGTATTATCAAGTCGGCCTATATTATACTCTAACGCTGGCAGGGTCATGTAAATAATGCTAGCTAAACTATTATATTATCTATACTTAAAATTAATAGATCCGAATATAGGGAATTACAGATCAGTATGGTATGGATATGTTTTTATCAAACCGTACCATCACTCCCTAAAAACCCAGCTGGAATTAATTATAATTTCTGGTAAATCTAACCCTAAATTCTATGAGGCGTGATAATTAAGCAAACTCTATGGTAAATCATACTAAAATCACATACTGATATTCATAACACCTCGAATATAATAACAATTATTGATTATGCACTATTGGTTGTACAATGTAAGTTGCAGATAATTTTAGTACATACCACGGGCAAAATTAGAATACAAAAAAATTTCTAGTAAATTTCGTGCTTTTAGATTAGAGATAAAATCTTGCAATAAGGTTAGAATTCGAAAATATTATTTATATAATAAAATTTTATAACACGTAAAAAACAGTTTCATAGACGGTTATAAAATTTGTCTTATATTACAGAAGATCTTGAAATTTGGTTGGTCAGCAAATTTTTTTTTAACCTTAATCCTGGGGTCTGCATAATTCGCATAATATACAATTTACCAAATGCATAATTTGGCATTTACCGGATCATAATTCTGGACACCCTACTACCCCTAAGTTAGAAAGTTATGTAGGTACAAAAATTACCTGATTTGGGGATCCGTTAAAGCCAGGTGCCATCACGTGACTGACAGCCAATCAAATTGTAAATTTTGATCGTCACGAATCAGCCCGACGAGACAAAAACAAAGAAAAAAAGTGAAAAACACCAAAAATACAAGAAACGAGTGTCTAAACCTGTCATGGAGCATTAATAAAAAATGTCGGGAAGACAAATTTACCTATAAGAACATCCTAACCCAAACTCTTAATTAACCCTTACCCTAATTTTAATTAAATAATAAAAAAACATATAAAGGCACCTGGCTTTAACGGTCCCCCGATTTGGTAAGTGTTCATGTGAATTGGTAGGTGTCCGTAGACTTACTCAAAATTTTGACGATCAAAAATTTGCCCTATTGTGGTTTTAAACTCATCTCCAATAGGCCAAATGATCTATTGTACAAATTTGACCAGAATTAGATTGTTTTGAAATGTAGATCGGATCTTCAATATTTTGATTATTTTGATTGGCTGTTTACAGCATGTGGCCCGAACTTTTTTTCGCCATGGCTAGGGTACTCTAATATGTATAACTGTTTAACATATAAAAATATAATTGTTTGGCACTTGTTTATATGTTTGATTGAAAAATTGATTAAGAAATTGATCAAGTAATTTATCGGCTATAGCCAGCTATAGCCGGCTAGTAGTCGATAGTCGATGATAGCTGAACGATAGCTGACCTAGCTGACTGAACCCATCCCTAGTTGTCATCACGTGAAGTCAGTTGGGCTTCCGCCCTTAGGACCATCCTGTTGTTTGTTTTTGTTTCTCTCTTTTTTTTATTTTTTATTTTTTTTTTAGTCATAGAGCAAGATTATAATCAAATCTTTAAACGTACTCATATCCTATAAGAGTAGTAAGACAAGATACAGGTGAGGAAGAAAAAAATGTGTCCATGGCATTATTCTTAGATTTTTTTTAACATGTGATAATGTGAATATGAAGCACGAGCCAATGCTATGGTATGGCGCATTCTACTTAGGGTGTCCAGGATTATGATACGACATAATATGCGCATAATTTGATCTGTACCGCATACACATTATGCGTCACATAAATTTGCATAATTTGGGTTATTCCGCATAATAATTCACATAATATGAGTGTACAAGTTTTTGGCCAATGAAATTGCTCAAAATAGAATAAAAAGTTAGAGTTGGAACTGATGTATTTTTTCACTAGTTTAAACCGAGTTGATCGGTTTAGCATATGAAAATAAAACCAGTTCCAAATTCTAGATAGATAGGACAAAATGACCAATCATGACACTTTTAAAAATTTCATTGATCAATTTTAAGTGGCCTATGTACAATGTACTTAAATTAATATACAAGATAACATAACCTAAATAGATATTTAAAAAAATCTAATATTAGATATCCAAGAAGTCGCGCAATTTTTTGCATATTTTGCATAATTTGTGGTATATCGCATAATATGCTGCATATTTTAAGCTAAAAACTTGCATAATTTGCATAATTTACAATTTGCCGCATGCATAATTTGGCCATCCTCACATCATAATCCTGGACACCCTAATTCTACTATACTTCCTTCTTTTTTTTTTGACACGTGATTTGTAAATATGAAGCACGAGCCAACGCAATGGTTTGCGCATTCTACTTCCTTCTTTTTTTTTTGACATGTGATTTATGAATGTGAAGCATGAGCCAACGCTATAGTATGGCACATTCTACTTCCTTCTTTTTCTTTCTTTTTTTTTTTTTTTTTTTTGACACATGATAATGTGAATGTGAAGTACAAGCCAACGCTATAGTATGGCGCATTCTACTTCCTTTTTTTTTCTTTCATCCCAAAACAAATCACGAGTGAATCCATCTCTACTTCCACAAAGAAGTAATTTATATGGATTATTTGATATAGAATATATATTGGCATTGATATCAAGTCATGAAGCAATCTTAGCTGCATGTTCTTCATTAATAATATTCGAAAGTTGTTCTGCCATTCTATGTGATAATTCTGCTGTTGTTGTTAGAAGCACACGGGGTGGAAGAATTCTTGATAATATTGGTCGATTTGGTGTCATATTTTTTTTTGCCAAAGATTTAATTTTTTTCATTTGTAAATCGTCATGTTTGATTAATGAAACCAATGGATTTTCTTAACGGTCGTTAAAATCTTCAGATTCGAAAACTTTATTGGAATCTTTATTAAAGTCCTCTTTATGACATGCATATATTGTAACTATCGTTTATAGATATACCAGGAATACATGTGTTGTAAAAGGAAAACTTAATCCAGCCATGTTGCGGAGATCCACGTGGTATGAATTCCCAAATTTCTTTTATTTTCGCTCAGATTGCATATTAAACATTCTCTTTATTGGAGAAATATGAAGATACATAATAGATATAAGGCGTACAGGGTGGACGAGTGTGCTTTCATAATTTACACCGTCATGCATCTTGTAATTTTTATTGCATGTATCTAATCTCTATCGCATGCAATCATTTTTCCGCTTCAATTCCATAATAATAACACCTGCAATTTTCTAAATTCATCGAATTTTCTGCCTCAGCAGGCTCCAGATATTAATGTAGATGCTTTGTGTTTATCGATTTAGACTCAAATTCCCAAATAATAACAATATCAACTTGATACATATACATACAGAGTGCCTTGTTTTCATTCCTATCTATAGATGCTGGTGAAATGTGGTAAATTGGTGAAATTGGTGAAATTAATTTCATCAGCATCCATATAACTATCCCATGTAACTGACCGTTTAGTTTGCCTGTATCTGCCAATTTTTCAACAATTGCTGATTGAAAGCATCATTTGCCAATTTGGATTTTTTTCTCTCTAGATATATCGAGATTGTGTATATTTGTAGGTTCATCTTCCCTTGAACCATTGAGTTTAAAATCAGGTTCATAAAGTTCTTTCATTAGCATATCGCCCACCATATCTAATATTTCTTATCGCCTCTCATGGCTTTCGTGACTCCATAGAACGGAATAATATGTTTAGATGGTAACAAACTCTTCATAATCGTTTAGGTACACCAATCAAACTTTTAGTTTTTTCGACTATGCTTGCATCAAGTTTCTTTAAAGAAAGTTCAGAGTGAGCCTTTCTATTTCTTTTCTCTCTTCTCTTTTTTTTTTTTTGCAGGGTATTCAAATGTACTTTTCCAATTAAAGCAATTATTAGGATGATTCGGAAGGTATTGTCGTGATGTTTTTCTTCGTATCTCTTTATTGTTTTTTCTTCGTATTTCTTTATACTGGAGCACAGGTTTATGCATATCACGATGGAGCCAGATTATAATTGGGCACCGAAGAGAACATGTGACGAGACAAGCGAAGAAAGAAAGCACTGAGATTCACCATTTACTCCCACATGTATCTTTATAATCTCTGCTTATCTAAAATTATCACATGCATCTATAATCTCCATTGCATACAATCATATGCTATTACCTTTTCATATAAGCCTCAATTTCATATAAGCCACAAATCAGGTTATCCTCGCAATAATAACTTTAGCGTGACTTCATCAACGCATAGGGCTAAATCATAATGAAAGAATTTGTCCTTTTTTTGTTGAATTGGTTCAATTATGTAACGTAATGTAAAGTTTTTTTTTGTTCTTGTGTAAATAAATAAAAATAAAAAAAATTAGATGTTGTGTCGTAAATTCTCTATGTATAGTGTCACACAAAATTAAAATAAATAAAAGAAAAAATATGTTATGCTGCTCATAGCTTATGGCTTAGATATGATGCAGATACTACGCCTTAACGTGTGCCTGTTTAAATAAATCTAAAATAATAAATATAATAAATAAATAAAAAATGAAAAAAATGAAAAAATCAACATCGTTAGAATTTTTTCCACTTTGTTTTGAGTGTTTGAAAAAAAATTAAAAGGTACTATTACTGTATTTTGCTATGTAACTGACCACGATTACATTCTGCCAAAAATATGCATTACTATTGCTTAATCATATGACTTTATTTGAACGAAGAAAAACATATGGGGTACTATACACTGTCAATTACAAGCACTATATCATTATATCGAAATATTCAAATTTCAAGTAATATTCCCATCTAAAACTAACTATTCGCTTTATAATCAATTGCATCTTTCATGTGAATGCAGTGATGTTAAATGACCTGGTCATTTGAAAAACTTTTAAATGTCCTCAAATGACCCTAAAATAACTATTCATTATAGGGCATTTGAATTTTGGGTTATTTGCAAATGACTCGTGACTAATGACCATGGTCATTTGCAAATAACTGGGTCATTTGAAGGTCATTTGGGTTATTAGTAGTAATATGGTAGTCAAAATCGGTGTAAACTAGATTATTTATATATAATCGCCTATTAACATATTAGTACAATACGTATTAATGGGTAAGAATTATAAAATTCTAGATATATGGCATTTACTTATTTTGCGGGTAATACTAATTCCTGGAGAGGAAATAGCCAATCGGAGAGTGCAAAATTTGACTATTCCGGATCAGCCTGACAAAGAATCTGAACACGCGCAAATGAAGAAAAAAGTGAAAACTAATATTTAAATTGATCTTGGTACAAATGACGGGAATGAAATCTTACATATTGTAAGCATCACTCTAACTCTATAGTCTCTAACTTTAAGACCCTAACCCTAAATTTTTATCTCACGCACTTAGTTTATTTACAAAATCGGTGACCATTTTTTGGTTTGTATTACCTACACAAATAAGTAAAATGCATCAACGTGTTGGGCTTAGTAGTATTAGAAAGCACGTTAATGTGCTAGGTAACATGTGCATTAAATTCAAATGTATATAAAGAAATGAATTTGACTTCAAATGGCAGGTTTTTACTAATTTAATTTTAATTAATTAAAAATCTTTTTTTGCTATAAATTTGCACAATACCTGACATACTATTGATACGTATTATAAACCGAATTATATATGTACGTTGTGAGAGGCTAAATGAACCCTCCATGTAAGTATCGCAACTATACACTAGTAAGACTAACTAAAAAATCAATTAAACTACTTTAACAATGGTAGAGGCGTGGATAGACTTGGTTTGAGTAACTAGAGTCGAATAGAGCTCTAGATTATGTCACGAGGCTCTAATATGAGGTTACGGGATTAAAATCGATGGTAAGATTCTTAATGTATGTGATCACGGAGTTTTTTTGAAATCAATCATGATAATTTAGCACAGGACAACTCGGATTTTGTTTAAAGGTAAATATTACTTTTGAGAACTAGAGTAAATGAACTTAAAAAATTATAAATTAAACAATTCTTAGTGTGAGTATTAAATATTTAATATTTTGAATTATTGTTGACTTTGAATTTCATAATTTAATCATGTTTTAATAAATTGTTATTTCTACCAATAAAATTCAAATAACCCAATAGGTCATTTCATTCTTGAAATGACCCAATAACTGGTCATTGGTCATTTGAGTCATTTGAGTCATTTCAGATCATTTAGCATCACTGTGTGAATGTCACCAAGAAGAATTCACATAGCTGTAATGAGAATCGGTTATTAGGTTATATTGTGATGTGAGTATTGTTACTTACCTATAGATTCTTGCACTGTTATTGCAGCTATGGGCCTAATCACAGCATGAGGTCCTTGCACTGCTATTGCAGTCATGGAGACTAATCATAGCATGAGGTCCTTGCACTTCTATTGCAGCGATGGAGCCTAACCACAACCTTAGGTTCTTGTACTACTATTGCAACCACAGAGCCTATAAGGTCCTTATACTGCTATTGTGCCTAATCAAAACATGAGGATCTTGCACTACTATTGCAGCTGTGGAGCCTAATCACAATATGAGATCTTTGCACTGCTATTTCAGCAATTGCTGCTATGGAGCCTAATTATCAATCTGAGGTCCTTACACTGCTATTGCATCCATGGAGCCTAATCACAACTTGCACTGCTATTGCAGCTGCGGAGCCTAATTATTAAATATGAGATCCTTGTACTATCTCCTTAGCTGCGGAGCCTAATTTACAACATGTGGTTCTTGCAATGCTATTGCTACCGTGGAGCCTAATTTTACTATATGGTCCTTATACTACTAATTACAAACACAAAGCACTTGCACTGCTATCACAGCCACAAAGCCTAATCAAAATTATGAGGGTTCTGCCTAACAACCAATTGCACTGCTATTGCCTGATCACTCCTTAACAAAATGTATGTATTGCATTTGTGATAAATTGTAACTGACTTTTTTACTGTAAATTGGTAAAATCTGTGAAAATTTAACTATATCTAATTTAACTATGCTGTGGCCATCGGAAGAGTAAGTAAATTTGGTAACAGAATTTTTTACAGTAGAAATCACAATAATTTCAATTTTAACTACTATGTATATCAAATTAGGAAGTAAGCTTTATCAACAGAATTTTACAGTAGCATATAGTAGAAAATTATATACCTCAATTACTGTAACTTATTAGTGATTAAGTTTTGTAACAGAATTCTTTATAGCAGTTAGTAAAGCATTATAATTTTAATGCAACCAACTCAACCTTAAACAAATACTGGTCCATGGAATAATGAGTAACAATATTTATATAAAATCATAAAAATTCCAATACTAATTCGATCTTAACTTCTGCATTAGCCAATAAATTCTGTAACTAAATTCTTTACAGTAAATTATAATAGAAATTATGATAATTTTGATGAAACTAACTTAATCTTAATCACATCTGAATAGTAAGTGAGTTCTGCCACAGAATTTTTTTACAGAAACTTATGATAAATTATGATAATTCCAATACTAACACAACATTAATCACTAGTATATACTGCATTAGTAATTTTGATACCAGGATTCTTCGCCTTATTTTTTCTTTGTTTGTCTTATTTCTTTTTTAATTAATTTTATTATTAGCATTATAATCTATCATTATTATCTGGTTTAAAAAAATAAACAAACCACAAATTTTAATAAATGTGTACCCATTCCTATTGACCATATTTACAACTGAACATTCATAAAAATAGTTCAACTTATTTTTACATTTATTTTTAGCATATTATTAAAAATAAAGTCTTACTCTCATTTTGGGCAATAAGAACAGTTAATATAAACAAATTTACAAAAGATAAAATTATTTCCCTTTAAATAGTATTTATACTCTTATAATTCTACAAATCATCACAGTATAGTACTAATAGAATTCTTTAAATGTGTTACATATTAAGTCAAGTGCAATTTAAAAAATGCAAGTGAGCAACGAAGTTGCCCGCCACATGTACATTGCTAGTTACACATAAAAAACAAAAACATTAGTCTATTACAGATAATTATAATAATGTATTTATTGAATATAACAAAAAATTAAATCATAAAAAAATTTTTAACTAATCTATATAAACTAGAATTCTAAATGCTCAAGGTTTGAGAAAATTTTGAGAGCATTTAATTATATTATTTATAATAATAAAAATCAGTTAGTTATTTGCTACTTGTTTTTTTGCTATCCTCAATTACGTAAAAATAGAACAAATATTAATAGACAACGGTCATCTCATTTACAATACTTTTAAAATTTCTTTGATCACTAACTTTCACATAGTGATACTAGTTGATAGTTAAAAAATCACTCAAGTCGGTTAGTCGACTTAGCCAAGTCGATTTTTGTAAAACTGACTTAACCGATTATTAAGGCTCCTTTCTATAATTGGCATTATATTGGTCATAGGACTGAATTTTACCCAATGACGATTAAGCATCCCGAAAAAAAACCAATTGATAGAATTATTGACATTATTTTGGTCATAGGTTCTAAATTTTACCCAATGACGATATAAGCATCCTGAAAAAACCAATCGATAGAATGAAAAATTTTGTTGACCTCATCTAATTATTGCAAGATAAACACGTTAGTTAATTAATTTACAGAATTATTCCTTTTCTATCAGTGGAATTCACAGGTCAGAAATGCATTTTAATAAGACTATAATTAGCTCGATATTTAATACAGTCGTCCCTCTCTATAATCACCAAGTCCGTCGCACCCTATTTTGGTGATTGTAAAGAGGTGTGACTATAAATAAAATACCTCATTATGTCATCTATAGACGAAATGTGGCGTGCTTCCATCTAAATTTTTTTCTTACTAAGTTAACGATACATGCCCACTAATTAAAAGTTGTTGAGCTTGTCGAGACGCATCTAACGGTAGTTAGATCATTCAAATCGGCCCAATGGGTGGCGAGATATCGTCGAAAAACGATTGGCCGACTATATAAAATCTTATGTAAACAATATTTTTTACATAAGAGATTTTATATAGTCGGCCAATCGTTTTTCGACGATATCTCACCATCCACTGGGTCGATTTGGATGATCTAACCACCGTTAGATGTGTCTCGACGAGCTCTACAAATTTCAATTAGTGGGCATGTATCGTTAACTTAGTAAGAAAAAAGTTTTAGATTGAAGCACTCCACATTTCGCCTATAGTGATTTTCATATGTAATCTCCGACACGGATTTTTATATAGTCGGCCAATCGTTTTTCGACGATAACTCGCCATCCACTTGGCCAATTTGGATGATCTAACCACCGTTAGATGCGTCTCGACGAGCTCTACAACTTTCAATTAGTGTACATGTATCGTTAACTTAGTAAGGAAAAAAATTTTAGATGGAAGCAATCCACATTTCGCCTATAGGATCACTCTCCAGTTGACAGGCGGATTATCAATTAATAGATAATTTTAAATATACGTTAATATGAAAATTGGCTAATCAGATTATATAATCCATATTTAGTTAAAAATTGGTGACTATAATGAGGGTTTTTTATTAATAAAATTGTTAAAAAATCAAAATTTTATGGTGATAGTGATTATAAGCGATTTGTGACTATAATGAGGTTTTTTACTATGTTTGAGTCTGTCGCGTAAAATCGGGTGCTTAAATAGAGGTGTGACTATATGGGGTGTGACTATAGGGAGGTCTGACTGTAAATTAAAAAGGTTATTATATAAGAATTTAATACATAATTAACTTCACAACTTACATCTGATTCTTGTTTTTTTTAATCCACTTTTTTGAATTTTTACTTTTTTTTTAGGATTAGACTAGGATACATCTGAATAATAAGTGATATGATTGGTGCATTTTTCACGTGACAATATCTTTAAAAAAAATCGACTTCGGCTAAAAACTGAAATAAATAATTGACTTAAGTCAAGTCAAATTTTTAAGATCGACTTGGTAGAAAAAACTGCCAATCTGTGATTGGTTAAAAATAATTTTCATGTATTGACGTATTTTCTAGATTGCTGATTATGTAGAAATTTGCTAATCACAATAATTGAAAGGCAAAGTAATTTGATATGTGAGAACAAAAAACTTTAAGTTCATAGTTATACAATTTGCGAAATTTGTTTCATATAAAAATATAAATTAAATAGACTTAGAAGTTTTAATTAAATAATGTCTTCAATAACATTTATATTTTCATAGTAATTATTCATAATATTTATTTTAAATAATTCTTTTGAAAAGCCATTAAATATCTAATCATATGAACAGGATGATTTTGAGGAAATATTGTAATGTTTTAATAATTTTTATCTGCATTTAAACCTATTTTTTTTGATTCTTTTTTATAATCTGAAGCAAACTTTTTAAGTCAATCTCCAATTTTTTTTTTTTTATAAATATACTAAGCACAAAGCCATTCTTGTGGATCTGAATTCATACATTTCTTTGCAAATTTGACAAAATCTGGATGCAATACTTTACAATCTCTATTCCAAGTTTAATATCAATTTGCCATCAAAAAGCATAATAAGCTACTGCTTGCCTGATAAAGTTTCAGAAGCAGAGGCATATTTCTGTTTCTTCTAAACAATTTAAACTTGTAATATAAGATTGTGCATTTTTTAATTAACGTGTTGGTTTTGTGAAATATTATTTGACTAAATAAAATAATTATTGGAAGGGTTAGGTAATAATAAATAAGTCTTTATGAATAAGTCATTATGAATAAGTCTTTATGACTAAGTCTTTTGAATAAGTCGTTATGAATAAGTGAACAATATCCATTATTGTTTGGTAAATACTGTAAGTTTTACGAATAAGTATTACCTCATACAGTGACCCAAAAAACTTTGTGCATTCTACTATACTCCGATTAATTCTATTATATCATCAGAAACATTTTATGTATTTAATAGTTAAGTAAATATTAGGATAGAAATAAAAGGTTTCTTTCATTATCCAAATTTACTTGAATAATGAAAACATTTACTTAAATATAAATTTCTTTTTTTGTTACCCATATAAACTTGGATAACAAAAAAAATTATAATAACTATTCTAATATTAAATTAATAAGCAACATCGCTATCTCTTGGCCTAAGATATGATAAACATAAGTCTATTAATTTACAATAATTTAAAAAATAACCCTCGTCACCAACTGGAATTTGGAAATACCAGGAATGTAAAATGAAAAATTCAATTTTGCATATATAATATATAGTTTCAAAATTTGCATGATTTTGACCAATTGGGTTATTAGAACCAATTTATTAAGTTTGTATGGCCTTAAATACTTGGTTCTAAGATATTTTAACTAATAAAAGTAAATATTCAAAAGTATGATTTACGTATAGGTTTTAATTCTCATATATATTAACAGATATAATATTTCTGCATCACATCCATTGCCAACAATAACATTTATAATTTTTGCTGAAACAATAGAATGACCAAAAACACAATCAAAATAATATATTACTAGAAGAAGGATAATACTGTAATATGTTGGATTTTGCATTAGGGGTTAGAACCATTCAATAAAACCTTACTCAGGTTGCCGTCAGTTAGATCTTCTGGTTATCCTATCTGGATAACCCGGCTTACTCAAGTAGAAATACAGTTAACTAACTTTCTTTATACAAAACCTCTCTATAACAACTCTGCATATAATGAACTAAAAATTTTATTTCATAATTGTTCAGTATAAAAATGGTATGGCTCCTTAAGAGAACATAGTAATTTTATATGGCAAACTTTTTGACAACAAAAACCAACAGTTGTTATAGAAAGAATTGACTATATTTATATTTCTCTAATTTATATAGAGCAATCCCAGAATTCCGGGCGTTGAATCATCGGCATTAAACAATATAAGCACAATACGCTCACAATTATCAGCTAGACACTTGATGAATAGGCTATGATTTCACTGGTAAAACTTTTAATGATATTTGCCCAAAATTTGTTAATTCTAGCTCAGCAAACTACATTTACGAAATCTTGAGATTGCTTTTTATGAGCTTATTTCTCTGGATTAGCACAACTATTATAATATAATTTAGTTTCTTATAATGTTATATATAGATAAAAATTCATAGTTCGAATAAAGTTATTTTTGAGATTTCCACATGCATCACTCTTACTAATAATTGGAGTGGCGCTGAACTGTTACAACAGATTAATAAAGTTTCAATTAATTATTGTAGTGGCGCTGAACTGCTACGACAGTTTAATAAAGTTTCAATTAATTATTGAAGTGGCGCGCTGAAGTGCTACGACAGATTAATAAAGTTTTATATTAATTATTAACTTCTATTGATTCTCTGATTTATTAAATGCCATCGAAAATTTCATAAATAAAAAAAAAAACTAACTGACTCTATTGCTCATTTAGAGATTTAAACATTTCTCATATCTTATTTATCTTATGGTAATGATGTTTGGTTAGTTAAAATAAGTTTTACTAATTTAAAATTTAGTGCATGACTTAGTCAATTAATTCATGCAAGATATAACAGAATGCTACGTAGTATTATCTCGGTTAAATATATGGATAGGTTTATCTAGGTAATAAATATGCTAACTGGTTATCTGTCATATCTGCAAGTTACCCGGATAACCCTTATCCAGGTCTTGCATCAAGTTGGTTATATAGATAAAAAGTAAAAAAAAACAAAAAAAAAAGAAAAAAAAATAACATGGCGACATGTTTTAAAGGGATATGATTTAAAGGGATATGAAAATGTACAAAGATATATACGTATATGCACATATGCATTATATTTTTGACTAAATGAATCATTTAGATTAGTTAAAAAATCGATGTTAGTACAAAAATGGCACATAACAACCATCATTTGATATAATATAAATATAGGATAGGAATTGATATCTATCGCATAATTAAGTTTAAAGTAAAATCTACTGAATTAGAATCGATTTATTTATTATAATATGATTACATCTTATTTATGGATTGGAATTAATCATTTAACTTATTTGGCCACTGTTGCTTAAAAAATTTAGATTATGACTTTATATTTTCTAGATGAAAAAAAGGCTATATTTTATTAATCTAAATATTTGTTGATAGACATTTAGAATCTGAGATTTTGTGCATAATTGTTAAGTATTAGGACCAAGCGTTGGGAAACATTATTATTAGTACAGTATAAATATTATTGTATAGGAATCAGGCGTTGAATAGGGTTATTATGATTTTTTTGATTTTATATAATATAAAAGTCCAACGATTATGAAGATAAAAATAAGTCTACCAGCCACAATGATTCTGATGGTAATTCTATTTTATCCTTTGAATTTTAGAGGATGAATTGGTTAAAACAGTGGATGTGAATAGCTAAAGTTTTAATTGGTGAATTAGTCGAAGGCATAGATGGTGAATTAGTTGAAGTTGAATAGAGTGAATTAGTTAATGATGTAGAGGATAAATTCATTTAATTTGGATTTCCCAAAATGAATTAGCTTCAATAAATAAAGAAATAAATACATAATTTTGGAGAATACCTACTTGCTAAAATGATAATAGCCCTATGCGTTGACGAAGTCACGCTAGGGTTATTATCGCGAGGATAACCTGATTTGTGGCTTATATGAAATTGAGAAAAAGGTAATAGCATATGATTGTATGCAATGGAATTATAGAAGCATGTGATAGATTATAGATATGCAGAGATTATAAAGATACATGTGGGAGTGAATGGTGAATCTCAGTGCTTTCTTTCTTCGCTTGTCTTGTCACTTGTTCGCTTCGATGCCCGATTATGATCTGGCTCCCATCCCTCCCGTCCTCTCTCATTCATTGCACCTAGCACCTAGCGCCTATCGCCCTGCCTGTTGTCATGTGTAACGAGTTGAATGCGCCGCACCATAGCGTGGGCTCGAACTCGTTAATGTTGTTATGTGAACCGAGTTGAATGCGCCGCACCATAGCGTGGGCTCGAACTCGTTGATGTTGTCGTGTATCGAGTTGAATGCGCCGCACCATAGCGTGGGCTCGAACTCGTTGTTATAAAAAATGGATGTTGTATGCAATAAGTTGAATGTGCCGCACCATAGGCGTGCGCTTGTACTTGCAAAAAAAAAAAAAAAGAGAGAGAGAGAGAGATGCGCCATACCTTAGCGTTGACGATCCTCTTTTATGCTTCGTCACGTGACATTTCACGTGTACATAGAATTGTTATGAGCTCATTATACGTAGAGTTGTTATGAGTTGTTATGAGCACAGTATGTAATAGTAGAAGAGAAAAGTGAAGGAGTGGAGCACTACTCCCATTTGTGTCTTCAAAATCTCTAATAAAGAGAGTGTTTATATGAAATCCGAGCGAGAATAATCATAAATTGCCGGATAACACCAATATTGGGCAAATTGTCGAATACAGTTAATTTGACAAATGATTGGCTACACGTGCCGCAGAGCGGCATGTGATCATTTGCCAAATTACTGTTATTCGCCCAATATTGTATACATCCTGGTTTTGGTAATAGTGTTCTTGGAATTGGTGAATATTTTGATTCTACTCCTAAAAAATGGATTTCTCTAAGGGTAAGTTGGCATAATGAAAAAACCAATAACAAAATACAAATGGATGGCTTTTTATAGATGAATACGAAGTATTTCAAATTTGTAAAATTTAATATATTTGATTAAATATAAAGCACACAATTTTACTATTTTTGCTGGTATTAATATAATTCATTCTTATTGTTTACTAATGTATTAAATGTCACGGCTGATACTGAAATTAGGGAATGCTATTGGAAAATATAAGTCCTACTAAATTACACAAATTTTTTAATATTAATTCTGCTCCAAATACTAATTCAACTCTTTAAAAAAAAATATCCCAAAAATTTTTAAAGATTCATGTCAAAATAGGTCCAAATTTTAGCATCAGTTGTGAGTTTAAATAAATAGTTGAACCATTTTCATTAAATACAAAAAAACAAATTCTAATAATAAAAACCCTATTAAAAAGCACTAACTTTGGTTACAGATAAATAATGATATTTATTCCCTATAAGAAAAATGGACCGTAAAGATACGGGTTGGCTGAGTAAAGGCACGGGTTTTGGTGGCACGGATTAAACCCGTATTTGGTACGTAGGAGGTTTGGATTGGCGCGGATTTTTGGCCCGTGGTGGACCGTATGCCCGTACAAAATGGACCGTTAATGGCTCGGGTTTTGCAACACTTTACTAGTCCAAATGGCGCGGGATTTGGCCGGGTAATTAACGTGAATTAACGTGTGATAAAAAAAAAAACATATAAAAGTAGATTACATAAATTTATATCAACAATCAATACAATATAAACAAACTAACAACTGCTCATGTATCAAAATTTTGCAAGGAATTTTTTTTGTTAAGACACCAGAGCAGTTTCATTAGTGAAATTATGAGATATCGCAATTTTTTTAAAAAAAATCGTATATTGATCTTTCGCTCTTCGTGAAACGAGCCAACACGTACCACCTTCGACACGTATCATTCCGTGAAATGAAGGTGCCATTACGTATGACGTGTCATAACGTGCCACCTCCCCGTACCACTTTTTACCGTGATATTCCGTCAACAGCTCTATACGTACCACTCCGACCGTGCCATTCCGTGAATTCCAGACACAACCCGTACCACACTCCGGACCACTTTTTTTATAGGGATTGTGCATAACAAAAAAATTAAACCAAATAAAATAGCTAACTAATTTATACAAACCTAAATTCTAAATATAAATTTAATAATGTTTTAGTCACTTTTATCTTTTTATATCCATTAAAAATCTTATTAATTTCAAAGCGTGCTATAAAACATTGAATGTAAATGTTATTCAATTATAATATATACTTTACATGTAAGTAAAGATGCCTGACGAAATGTTTTTTGCGATGACGAAATTGTTTCGTCATGGTTTCGTCATGACGAAACCTTGACGATTGACGAAACCCCCGACGATTGACGAAACCTATGACGAATTGACGAAATCTATGACGAATTGACGAAACATATGACGAATTGACGAAACCTTGACAAACCCTTAACAATGGATAAACCTTGATAAATCGATTCAGGAACCCCTTTAGCTTAATGATCTTGGATACACTAAACCTTAAATTGTTTCAAATGAATGTTATTTCATTATAAGTTTCGTTGGCTTTTTTCTTTTTTCTCTTTCGCATGTCACGTGTTCAAATTTATGTCGGGTTGATCCGGAATAGTCAAAATTGTGCACGCGTTTATTTTCGTCGATTCCGACATATATTCCAAACATGTGCGAAAGAAGGAAGAGAAGCGAAAATACTTGACTTTGGTGCACTAATTAAAAATGACGGGAACGAAATGTTGCATATAATGAGCACCAATCTATCGCTGTAGTCTCCAACAACAACACCTTAACCCTAAACTTCTACTTCTATCTTTACACGCTTTGTTTATTTACAAAATTTAATTTCCTTTTTTGATTTGTTATTCGTAAATAAGTAAAATCACGATGGATAACGAGAATGTAATGGATATCTTAATATGTATATAATATATTGTTATCCAACTTATATTGATTCTCTATCGCTGCTATTAATTATGCATTATCACCTGTTCTGTTAAAAACACCGTTTTTTTCGTTATTGACCGCGACTTTCCTATGGAATTGCCTAAAAGGCTAATTAGGTTATATTCTTTTGTTGGTGATACTATATTAGACCCTTTTACGGGTTATTAAAACACTTCTTAATTTTTATAAACTCGGTAATTAACTCTATCTTGTATGAATATAACTCATCAGGTTTCGTCATAGGTTTCTCATAGGTTTCGTCAATTCGTCATAGGTTTCGTCATTTCGTCATAGGTTTCGTCATTTCGTCATAGGTTTCGTCAATCGTCAGGGTTTCGTCAATCGTCAATTCGTCAATTGGAAGTCACCTGACGAAATGGTTTCGCCATTCGTCAATGACGAATGATTCGATTCGTCAGGCATCTTTACATGTAAGTACAATGCAGTAGTGAAAAATTAAATATTCATTTACAAGTTTTAACCTGACAGTATTCAAAAGTAATTAGGATCTAAGGGTGATCATGTCATAAATTATTAAGCGCTAAATAATGCACTAAACAATATAATAATAATAATAATAAACATAAATATTGAAGCACGCAACCTTGCTTGTTGACAATGCTAATTCATGTTATTTTCAATTAATGATGCCTGACGAATGACGAAATATACGTCATTGACGAATGACGAAACCATTCGTCAGGTAATTTCTGATTGACGAATTGACGATTGACGAAACCCTGACGATTGACGAAACCTATGACGAATTGACGAAACCTATGACGAAATGACGAAACCTATGACGAAATGACGAAACCTATGAGAAATGACGAAACCTATGACGAATTGACGAAACCTATGACGAATTGACGAAACCTATAACAAATTGACGAAATCAATGAAGAAACCTGAAGAGTTATATTCCATACAAAATAGAGTTAATTACCGCGTTTATAAAAGTTAAGAAGTGTTTTAATAACGATAACGATAAGAGCTAAAAAAAAACGATGTTTTAAGCGATAATGCATAATTAATAACAGCGATAGAGAATCAATATAGGTTGCTAAGATAACCAGTGCATTATTATTATCGTGATTTTACTTCTTTACGAAGGAAGAGACGCGAAAATACTTGAAAACCAATGTTTAGATCGACCTTGGTGCACCAATATATCGTTGTAGTCTCCAACACTAACACTCTTGCCATAAACTTCTATCTTTACGCGCTTTGTTTATTTACAAAATTTAATTTCCTTTTTACGTGTTCGGAATCTATGTCGGGTTGATCCGGAATTGACGAAAATAAACGCGTGCACAAATTTTGACTATTCCGGATCAACCCGATTACCGGTATTCTCGACCGGTATTCCGACATAAATGACTACCGGTATTCCGGATCAACCCGACATATATTTGAACGTGCGAAAGAAGAAAAAAGAAAAAAGCCAATGAAACCTTATAATGAAATATCATTTTTTGAAACAATTTAAGGTTTAGTGTATCTAAAGATCATTATATAGAAGCTTATTGTTTAATTATTGGCTGAATCGGTTGCCAATGTTTCATCAATCGTTAGAGGCTTCGTCAAGGTTTCGTCAATACGTCATAGGTTTCGTCAATTCGTCATAGGTTTCGTCAATTCGTCATAGGTTTCGTCAATTCGTCATAGGTTTCGTCAATCGTCGGGGGCTTCGTCAATCGTCAAGGTTTCGTCATGACGAAACCATGACGACGTCATTCGTCATCGCAAAAATAATTTCGTCAGGCATCATTATTTTCAATTAGCTGTTAATTGATGATGATTTGTCAATATTATGCGAATTTACACAATGAATTGTACTTCTTGTTAAAAGATCACTTGTGTAAATTAAATCATCATAGATATCTAGCAGATTAAATGCTTTATCATATTTATATATTTTGAATAATAATAAGTATAATTACATAAAAAGTCTGAAAAAATTAAAAACAAGGATGAAATTAGAAGGCATTCTTTGAAATTTTTTATTTGTAGCAATACTGAATCAACTTTAATAATATCTTATGTTGGACTATAGTGACTTGAAATAATAATCAAAAGCATTAAAATAAAAAAATTACAATTTTTTCAATACGTATCATTATAAGTACTGTATATAGAATTTTTTGGAAACTATAGTAGTAAATGAATTTGAACCTATAATAATCTAAAGAAGCCAAAAGTTATTGGGTTTTGAATAGAAAAGTTGCAATAAAGGTATTTTTTAGTATTTATGAAATTGATTTTTTTATTAAACTAAATTTATTTATATTTTTTTATCACAGTAACATATTGTGGTCTTTACTCACATTTAAATTAAAAGAGTTATCACTAGAAGCATTATTGGATGCATTATTGAGATTATTGCAAGAATTATCATTACCAAAGCAAGTACTAAAACAAGAATAAAGACAAGTACCAAGATTATAAAGCAATAAAAACATAAAACACCAAATTTATAAAATATCAAACATTCAAGATATAATAGATTAATAAAAATATTTCATATTATTTTTATTTTTATTCAATTTAATTAAATAATGAATTTTATATTATAATTTAAAAAATTTAAGGTCTTTTAAATATTTATAACAAAGCTATTTAGTATTGTCATTTAGACTGGCAGAAATAACCTTGTTAAAACGCATAGATTGATACATATTACTTATAAAATAAATATTTATATTTGTTGATCCGTATAATTAAAAATTCACTTTAATAAAATGTAGTAGTTATTTTTATTTAAATTATACTTTTTTTTTTAAGAATAAATATTTTATTGCAATACTTAATTACTGATCCGGATAAGATCGGCACTATTTCTATATTAGAAATTGGGGCAAAATTCCTATGATATTAACTATATGCTGAAATCTGAGCAGAGTCAAATGAAAAGTAATTTTTTTATTAAGTTAACGACACATGTCGAATAATTGAAAGTTGTAGAGCTCGACGAGACGCATCTAACGGTGGTTAGATCATCCAAATCGGCCCAGTGGATGACGAGATATTATTAAGAAACGATTGGCCGACTATGTAAAATCTCTATGTAAAACAAATATTGTTTACATAGAGATTTTACATAGTCGGCCAATCGTTTCTTAATAATATCTCGCCATCCACTGGGCCGATTTGGATGATCTAACCACCGTTAGATGCGTCTCGTCGAGCTCTACAACTTTCAATTAATCGACATGTATCGTTAACTTAATAAAAAAATTACTTTTCATTTGACTCCGCTCAGATTTCAGCATATAATAAAAATTTATATTGTACTTATCCCCAAAATTTATTATTGTTCCAATATAGTAATAGTGCCGATCTTATCCGGATCATCAATTAATAATATTATATATAATATTTATTAAATTTCAATAATAAATCTTATAACTCATACCAGGAAACAAGACTAACTATTCCAGTCTGCAAAAAATTCTATTAAATTTATTAAATTTAATCAAGATAAAATAAAACAAGGTTTTACCTTTAATATTTTTTTTAAAAAAAGAAACAAGACTAACATATCGTTGAAACCTGTTTAGCTGTTGAAAATGCTACAACAGAAATGTTATTGCACCTTAACGCTATTTATCTCCAAGAATTAGTTATAGATCCGCTTTTTTCTATATAGTCATAATTTATGATGTTGAATAATTATTGTTAAGTAGATAAATTATATGTGCTATTTCAATTTACTTTATATGCAAAAACCATGGTTAAAGAAAATACAAATATAATAACATTGAAATAGAAATTCAATACATTTTATTTATAATCTTTATTATTCTGAAAATCCTGATTCCCATACAACATAATAATTTACAGAGGCCAAAGATTTTTGCAAAGCACAATAATATCACCTGAAACTACCTACGTCTTTATCTAAAAACTTCTATTTTTATTAGGCTATAGTAATGCATTTTTAAAAAAATTCCAGTCTTTTCGATATCAAAAGACTTTGTGCACGCTATGAATGCTAAACTAATTATTTACAGTACATAAACTAAAATAAAGTTTAAAATTTAACAATAAATTGTATATTAAAAAATTTGGTAAAAATATGAATTGATAAAATCATGCCTCTTCCATTCATTAGAATTTTAAGTGAAATTATAACGTGTTTATATATTGCAAATCATTAATTAAAGGGTATAGCCCTACGCGTTGACGAAGTCACGCTAGGGTTATTATCGCGAGGATAACCTGATTTGTGGCTTATATGAAATTGAGGCTTATATGAAAAAGGTAATAGCATATGATTTGCATGCAATGAAGATTATAGATGCATGTGATAGATTATAGATACGCAGAGACATGTGGGAGTAAATGGTGAATCTCAGTGCTTTCTTTCTTCGCTTGTCTTGTCACTTGTTCTCTTCGGTGCCCGATTATGATCTGGCTCCCATCCCTCCCGCCCTCTCTCATTCATTGCACCTAGCACCTAGCGCCCTGCCTGTTGTCATGTGTAACGAGTTGAATGCTCCGCACCATAGCGTGGGCTCGAACTCGTTGATGTTGTCATGTGAACCGAGTTGAATGCGCCGCACCATAGCGTGGGCTCGAACTCGCTGTTATAAACTTGATGTTGTATGTAATGAGTAGAATGTGCCGCACCATATGAGTGGGCTTGACTCGCTATGAAAAAAAAAAAAGAAGTTGCGCCATACCTTAGCGTTGGCGATCCTCAATTTTGCTTCGTCACGTGACATATCACGTGTACGAGCACAGTATACGTAGAGTTGTTATGAGTATACATAGAGTTGTTATGAGCACAGTATGTAGTAGTAGAAGAGAAAAGTGATGGAGTGATGCACTACTCCCATTTGTATCTTCATAATCTCTAATAAAGAGAGTGTTTAATATGAAATCCGAGCGAGAATAATCAGAGTTGCCGATTTAGATTTTGTCATACATTATATGCAGTGAATGTTATAAATTAGAAATGCAGTACTCTCCGGAATTGTAAAAAAGATGAGTTTAAAAATTCTTGATCAACTTTCTCAAGATTTTACGCAGCTTCTTGAAAATTCATATGATTATAATGTAGTAATTGAAGTTGGTAAACAACCGAATATCAAACTTTACAAGGCACATTCAGCAATATTATATCAACGTTCATATATATTTTCGTCAAAAATTAACAAATGCGACTAAAATAAAACAATATAATTGAAATTAAAATACCAAATCTTTCTGTTCAAACATTTGATATTATTATTAGGTAAATTATTACACCAAATTAAAGTTGATTTAATTCTGCTGCAAAATAATAATACAAATTTGATATTTTTTTTGTAGTTATATCTATAGTGGCATAGTTTCGTTGGAAAATTTTGAAGCAGCAACCATATTTGACTTATTAATTGCTCTAAATGAATTTCAGTTTATAGAATTAGTAGAACGTATTCAGTCTTACCTTATTGATAATTATGCTTCTTGGCTTCGTTTAAAATTTTCTCGAATTTATCAAATAAGTTTCGATAATGAAAACTTTAATGCTTTACAACAATTTTGCACTGGCATTCTTGCAAAGCATCCGAGTATGATTTTTAATTCTGATGATTTTAAAACTCTTCAAGAAAATGCATTTATTGCTCTTTTAAAACAAGATGATTTTAAAACTCTTCAAGAAAATGCATTTATTGCTCTTTTAAAACGAGATGATTTGCAAATGGAAGAATCTGAAATTTGGGATAAAGTTATCTTATGGGGAAAGGCAAGAACTCCAGATTTACCATCAAATCTCGAAGAATGGACAGATGAAAACTTTAAGTCTTTAAAAGCTACACTTCAACATTGTCTTCCACATATTAGATACTTTCAAATTCCTAGCGAAGATGTATTAAAGAAAATTAAGCCTTATCACAATATCCTTGAAAAGAACGTATGGGACGATATTCTAGCAAAATATTTAGCTCCAAATGTTCCTATTGCTTCTATAATTTTATCTCCTCGTAAAAAAGCAACGGTATAACTTCCTTCTCGAAAAGCATCTATTATTACACCATCTTCTTCCATAATCACAATAGAGCATATAGCAGAAATTTCATCTTGGATTGATCGACGTTCAAAAATTTATAATACTACAGAAATTCCATATGAATTTAAACTTTTACTGAGGGGCAGCAGAGATGGGTTCACAGGTGAAGTATTTCATAGGCTATGTGACAATATACCTGGTACTGTGGTTGTTTTAAAGATTGATAGTACAAATGAAATACTTGGTGGCTATAATCCTCTTATCTGGAAAATTCTTAATGGTGAAGATGTTGAATTTGCAACAACAGCTGATAGCTTTATTTTCTCTTTAAATAATGGAAATCAGTCGATTCTTAGTCGTATAAAAGATAAATCAAAAGCAATTGGCTATGGTAAAATATCACAAGGTCCAATTTTTGGTTTAGATCTTGTAATGGGATGTTTTATTAATCCTATTTCTAAAGTATGGGGTGGTTCTAAATATGCGTATGAAAAACCAATAGCAAACATAAATGATGGATATGTATTTTTTAGAGATGAATATGAAGTATTTCAAATTTGTAAAATTTAATAAATTTGAATAATAAAACAGAATTTCACTATTTTATTCTTACTGCTTATTAATGTATTAAATAAAAAATATAGCAGAACTATTTCATTACACATAAAAAACTAAAAACATTAGCCGATTACAGATAAATTATAATAATGTATTTATTGAATATAACGAAGAATTAAAAACATAGAAAATTTCAACTAATTTAGACAAACTAGAATTCTAAATGTTCAAGGTTCGAGGGAATTGTGAATGCGTTTAATTGTATTTTTTTATAATAAAAATCAGTTATTTATTTATAATGCTTTTAAGATTACTTTGATCATTGACTTTCACACATTGCGCCGAATCTAGAAAAATTGCCAAACTGTGATTGGCTAAAAATAATTTTCATGTATTGGCATATTTTCTAGATTGCTGATTTCCGTGTTATTGCTGATCACAGTAATTGAAAGACACTGTAATTTGATATGTGAGAACAAAAATTTAAGTTCATAGTTATACAATTAACGAAATTTGTTGCATATAAAAATATAAATTAAATAGACTAAAAGTTTTAATTTAAATAAAAATTTATATCTTCAAAGTAATTATAATATTTATTATTAAATAATACTTTTGAATAGCCTTTAATTGCATTAAATATCTTATACATATGAACAGGATGATTTTGAGGAATTATTGTAATGTTTTAATAATTTTTATCTGCATTTAAACCTATTTTTTTTTTATTTCTTTTTTATAATTTGAAGCAAACTTTTTAAGCTAAGGCCACGCAAACTAATAAAATTGATTCTCGTCACCCGACCGGGTCACTATTTAGAGAAGTAAAATTTTTTCTATATAAAATTTTTTTTATTCTTGTATGAAAAAAAATTTATAAAAATTTTTTAAATTAAAAAATTTTTTAAATATAACATTTTTTGCCGGCTGGCCGGGTCCTATTTGTTTGTTCCATGTGACGAGAATCAACTAATTTAATTTGCATGGCCTAATCTCCAATTTTTTCTAAATATACCAGACACAAGGCCATTCGTGTGGACCTGAATTCATACATTTCTTCGCAAATAAAATCTGGATGCAATCCTTTACAAATCTCTATTCCAAGTTCAGCATCAATTTGTGTCCATCAAAAAGGCATGGTAAACTACTGCTTGCCTGATGAAATTTCAGAAGCAGAGGTAAATTCTGTTTCTTTCTAAACGATTTAAAATCTGTGATATAAGATTGTGCATTTTAATTAATGTGTTGATTTTGTAAAATATTATTTGATTAAATAGAATATTTATTGGAAGGGATTAGGTAATAATGAATATGTCTCTATGACTAAGTCTTTATGAAAGTAATTTGTGAACATTATCCATAATTTTTTGGTAACACGCTACGTGACGGTACAACTAAGCTTAGCACATGACGTGCTATTGAGAATGTTTATAATCTGCGCCCCTTAACACGCATACGTGCTAACACGTTAACATGTTATGAAGTTTTACAAAAAGGAATGATTATATGGCAATCATCAAGTTTACTAGAATTTTGACTGATATTTAATGAATTATACAAAAATAGAAATGAAGTTATCTATACTAAATAAAGAGAAGATCTATCTTCAGGGGGGTAAGCTAATCGGGAAATTAGAATCTTCAAATGTCACAATTTCGAATTGTAACATACTCCTCCGCCTAATTTCCAACCCCTACTATAGGTTGCTTGAGTTTGAAAGCAAAGCGAAAACCTCCTTCGGGATCAAAGATTGGAGTAAATAGCCCATTTATTGGTAAGTATCCAAGCCCTTGGTTTTTCTGGGGCATTTCACTATTTCTAACTATCTTTTTACCCTTTTCTTCTTTCTTTTCTTTGCTACTATCCATTCTACATGCTACGGCTGCATCATTATTTTTACCAGTTTTAATACCTTTATTAATACTCTCTTTGATCTGCACTGTTGATTCTTCAAATCGATTTTTGAACTACGTGCCATTATTCTCAAATGTATTCTCAATTACTGACTTTAAATTATCAAGTAATCCTCTTTCGATTGGTTTCAAATCCAGTTCAAAGGCCGTTTCTTCACTTTTACATACGATTATACCATTCATAAAGCTTCAGTTATGTTGCCTAATTCAACTGACTTGTGACAACAACTGGGCTCTTAGTTCCATCTATTTTAACTTCTATTCTGCCTTGAGAACAGTCTCTAACTTTAACTGTTCCTTCAGTAAGTTCTCTTTAATAGGTTCATTTATTTCTTTAGCAGTCTTTCGGAATTCACTAACTTTTCTCATCCATTCTTCACAGGCATGAGACAAAGCTCCTTCAAGTGGTACTTCAAATTTATCATCATTAATTCCTTAATTCTTCTCAACGTCATCCTCAACTAACGTATCACAATCACTTTCATCTGGAGGTTCGTCATCTACAAATTTTTCTTCTAGGCTCACTTCCTCCAATTTATTCAACTTCCTTTCACTATCCATTCCAGTAGGCTTTCGATGTTTCCACAGGATTTCTATTACAACGTCGATGCCAGTTTCAAGGCTGGATTCAAAAGTTCCTTCTACATAATCCATCTTAGCAGTTTTGTCAACAACTTCGAAATCTTCGTTATCCTTCTTGTCGATTTCATCCTTGTTTTTATCCACTTCAACTTCATATGCTTTTGTTTTATCCTTTTCAACTTCAACTCCATTTTCGCAGCAAGGTACAACCGTATTCATTTCGTCGGCACTTCCTATTTCAGCAACTCTTATTCGTTTGTTAGGTAGGTCTTCTTCTTCTTCTTTTCTTTCATCTTCATACTTATCCATTTCGACCTCTAATTCTTTCTTTTCGTCCCTTTTAATTTCACATCTGTTTTCGCAATAAGGTCCAAGGGTGCATATTCCATCAGCGGTTTCGATCTCTGGTGACAGGGTCAATTCCAGTATGAGATCGTCACATGCGGCAACTAATTTTTGGAGGAGTTCGAGGTCAACTTTTCCTTCTTCAGAATCAAGCTCAGTACACTTGAATGTTTCTTTCGAGGTTTCATTGGGGATATGATAGGTGTCAAGTACTTCATTTACGGTGGGTCTTTTCTGTTGGGGCATGGTTGTGGGGACTTCGTCAGGGGGTACTCAAATGTGCGAAGGTAAGTGTATGATTTCTTCTGTTCCTTTATTGTTATCAACTTTTATTATATTTTTTAATGTAGCTTCTAGGACTTTTGGAATTTGATTATCATTGATGGGGTCACAAAGACTTTGATCTATTATTTCATTAAACTCCTCAAGCTGTTCCATGGTAAGTCTTTTGAGAAGTGTATTACACTTTTGACTCATACGTTTTACATCCAGACATTCGAGGATGGGATGGCTTGCTCTTTGACAATGAAATCATAGTTTCCTACGGGTAGATCGAGATCTACTATATTGTCGTGGATCTTGAAAGAATTGTTGTTGCAGAGGTTGTGGACGGATAACAGGAGTCGGACAAGAGGTTCCCAGTAGGCTTGATTTCAGTATTGTAGGTTTGTTTCGGAGGTTGATGAGGCTCGAATTGACATGTAGAGGATGCGGTTTGCGATTGTTGAATAAGTTGTGCAAGTTGGTAAATCAGGTCGGAAGAAAGGGTAGGTAGATTGGGGTTTAACATTATAAAGACTATGGAAATACTACGGGTAAGTATGAGACAACTTCGGGATTTTACTCTATATAATTCGACATGGAATTCTAAAAACAACGGGATTTTCTAAAATATAACTTTAAAACAGTATAACTAAAAGAAATTCCAGAATAACGACAGGATATTAAGGGGAAATCTACGAAATACTAAAATTATAGGATCACTACAAACGCTGTGTGATCCACACAACTGGCACCAAATGTAACTATTAAGGTGGGAGAGCGTATACGTTTTACCAATTTAACTCTAATAATTACTAGGAGATAGGTTTCTGATTTACTCGAATAAAGGTCTCTTCAGCACTACACTTGCTTACTTCCTTTATTTCTTTAAGTAAAATCGAAGGAAACTTCTATACTTGTATTTTATTGTATTGTATTGGGTTATATTGTATTGGATCGGGTTCTCTCCCTTTATTGAAGTCAATTTCATTCGTTTATATACATTTGAATTTAATATACAACACGTTGATGTGTTGTTTGGCACGCTAACGTGTTGTTTAACACGCTACGTGACGGTACAACTAAGCTTAGCACGTTGACGTGCTATTGAGAATGTTTATAATCCGCGCCCCTTAACACGCATACGTGCTAACACGTTAACGTGTTATGAAGATTTTACAAAAAGGGGTGATTATATGGCAATCATCAAGTTTACACGAATTTTGACTGACATTTAATGAATTATACAAAAATAGAAATGAAGTTATCTATACTAAATAAAGAGAAGATCTATCTTCGGGGGGGGGGGGGTAAACTAATCGGGAAATTAGAATCTTCAAATGTCACAATTTCGAATTGTGACAATATCAAGAATCCAATTTATGCAGAATGTAGATCATATATATTGAAATTAAGAAACATGAATAAAAAAAATTCCTTCTGCACGTAACTTCTTACCATATTCCGTTCGCCAAAGTACCCGGTATTAAGCAATTTTATGCTATTGAAAAAATTTAGATCACGTACGTACGTACGTATATACACATCACATGATGTATAAATAATATTTTAAAAATTGATCTATATTATTTGTCATATTGGGCACTTTGGGAACGGAATACAGTACATATAATTCTGGTTTAAATTAAATATATTCTTGCATACCGATTTTTTTAATAAATATTTCATTAATAACAAATGTACCTGTAAAAGATGAACCAAATATCTGCGGATGGTGAAATAGTATAGATCAGCTCATTGCTATTAATGTCTTGATTATTTTTAACACCCTTATGCAGTAATCTCAATTTTGTGATATGCTAATAAAGGTAATTCCTATGCTTATTGGCTAAGATGTGTCATCTATTTTTAGCGAAAAATTATCTTAATAACGGATATTTATTATAAAGTTGATTAATGTCCTTATGCAGCGACCTCGATTTTTGTGATATGCATAGTTTCTATAAAGGTGCTTGTTAGTCAGCAAAGATGCATTATCCATTTTTAGCGAAAAAGTATAAAAAAGGGATGGCTAAAGCCAGAAGCGATCATGTGATGATCTGATCGAAACGACGCCGATGGAACCTCCGGGGTAAATGTTTGTTCCTGTGAAACCCTACTACCACATGACCTTCTTGATAAAAATTTTTTGAGGAGGTGCAAGACCAGAACGTTATAAATTTTCTGATCACTTTTAGCTGCGTACGCATTGTTTTAGAAAATTGAAAATAGAAATAAATCATTTTTGGGCAGAAGTGATAAAAAATTTTTCGCGTAACCGGTCGATCTGAATCCAAATGATGTGCACCAAAAACTCATGCAATATCACGAGACGATGTTTATAAAAAGTATAATATGATATAAATTCGTAAGGTGGTGGGTGGGATACTGGACCAGCAATCAGTTATCAGTAACTACAACAAATTAAATTCAATAATCTATATATATTAAATACCGAATATATAAAATCGGATAATGAGTCAAATACTTAAAAACACCAAGAAATTTTCAACCCAATGTGGTATTATTTACCTCCTAAAAATGAATAAACTAGTATATATTCCTTGACGATTTTTGATCAGGTACTTCAAGGGTAGCAAAAAAAAAAACGCACTCATATAAAACAAACTTGCATACATTCAAGGTTCTTTCTGTAATACAGCTTACAAAGACAAAACAATACCCCGAATATAAAAGAAGAATACAGACTAAATAATATTCTACGAGAAAAAAAATAATTTGATTGATGAGTTTCAGAAAATTTATGCACAAACTGTGGATTTTAAATTTTAGTCTTGTTTTATGGCACTAGCAACACAATACTTAAACTAGTATGCATATAAGTGCATACCCTCTCAAGTTTTCGCGATCGATGGAGACATGCAGTAAGTTTATAAAATTTTGTACAAAACTACTTATCGTGTGTTTACAGTTAAATAAACTTCATATTTACAAGATTTTAGTAATCATAAATTTTAGAGAACATTTTTTGAAAAAATTGCGATGTTGAACGAGCTTTTTTAAAGGAAAAATTAGCCCATAATGTTTAATTCAGAAATAATAAGCTTCGGCGCTCTTTTAGATAAGTTTAAAGTATATTTTTACTAATTTTATTCATTAAGTGATGAAATCATACGGTTTTTGTCGTAACTGTGACCGTAGCTTGATTGAAAACAAAAAAGAAGTTGGAAACTGTGGAAAGTTCAAGGAAACAGTTTAATGAAAGTTATGTAATTTTTTTTTGTTAGCTTGAGTGAATATTAAGAAAATCATAAATTACTAAAAAGCCTTGATGATGGATTTTCATGAGTTAACATTAGTGTTTCGGGCGAAATCCATTTTCAGAATCCGAAAGGCGAAACCGAAATGTTCCCAAAGGCGAAATAAACCCGAAATTTCCGAAATTTCCGAAATTTCCGAAATGGGCGAAACTTCCGAAACCTGGCGAAACCTCCGCAACCCGGCGAAACCGAAATGGCGAAATCTCCGAAACTTTTTCGATTTTTTTTTTTTTTTTTTACTTTTTTGGAATTCTATTGTTCTATTATTTTTCTTGTACGCAGAATTATAAATTCATAATTTAATTTGTAATTACTACATTTGGTTTTCTCTATCTCTTAATACAGTGCATAATAAGCAAATTTGCTTGCAAAAACATAGAAATATAAGAAGTATACATACAGTACGAAGAAATAATACTAGGTAAAATAACAATTTATATACTCTAAAACATTTATTTAAAATTTCCAGTATTTTAATCCTTTAACTCAATTTATTTCAACATTAAGGCCGTTTGAAGTTAATTTTTTGGTTAAAATCCCCCCAGCTGAAGTCTCCCCACCTCCCCCCGAAAACGAAAAGCCAATCAAAACGCTGGATGACTCTCGCCAGTCACCTGATTTATATCAACCAATGAAATTGGCCCATATTTGTTCATTTTTATATGTTCGTTCATATGTTCGTTTCATTTTACCCCCCTCCCCCCCGAGAGTCCTGGAAAAGTGATGTTAACCAAAGAATCGACTTCAAACGGCCTAAATAACCAAATTGTGAGACATGTCTTTAAAAAAATTTTATATAAGAAAATTTAGGCCACGCGAAGTTAATTTTTCGTTTTGCATAACCCGACCCGCCGACTCAATTTTTCCAAAAAATTTTTTTTTTAATTCCATTGTTGCCATTTAATTTTTTCTCCGGTGTCACCCGATGATGACCTTACTTTTCCGGAATTACCCGATAGGCCCAATAAAAAAAAATCAAAATTTTCTGATTCCATGTTTTGCAAACCGAAGAATTAATTTTGCATTACCTTAGATGTGAACATGAATGAATTTAGACCACGCAAAGTTAATTTTTTTTAAAAAAAAAAAATCCGCCTACCGGAATTTTGAAACCCCAGGTTATGCAAAACGAAAATTAACTTTATAAGAAAAATCATTGTAGGATCTATCAATAAATCTTCCTGATTAGATAACTACACAATACTGTCATCCCGCGCGTTATCCATCACGTGATGCGTGGGATAATTCGGAGCCATTACCATAATTCCGCCGGCCCATCACAAAATAAATTTAGATAAGTTATTAGCATTAGGATTTGCAAAAATTATTTAAATGATATTTATCGTTATCGCTATTCACATGTTACTGATATATGATATTTCGGATAAGTGAATATTTCGTGGGATTTGTTCACACCATCCCTCGAATTGAACTTATACTCCGTTTCACTACGCTCTAGGTATTTTTTCCAATAAAATTTCTAATATTAGATTTCGGAACTTTCGCCAGGTTTCGGTTTCGCCAATTTTCGGACATTTCGCCAGGTTTCGGACATTTCGCCAAGTTTCGGACATTTCGCCAGTTTCGTTAGTTTCGGAATTATCGGATTTGAGGTCTTTGGGGCGAAACCTATTTCGCCCTATTTCGGAAATTTCGCCTGGGCGAAATATATAATTTCGCCCGAAACACTAGTTAACATGAATGAAAAATTCTAGTTATATGAAATCTTGGCATAATTTAAGCGAGGATCGTTTCGAATGCTAAAAACCGTACGAGAATTAAATATTCTAATAAACTTATTTTTTTTTTAATATATTATAATGACCTCTGATTTTTCACTTTCATTCTGAGATGAATGGAAAATAAAGATTTAAATTATATACAATATAAACACGTCATAAATCTGTAATTTCTTGTTAATTATCATATAGCCATGTTATTGATGGCCATACTAAAAATTCTAATGTTTGTATATCAATGATTGACTTTTACTAAAACGTACCTATAATGGTTTACACCGATATATAAATAATTAACACGGGGAATCATGGGTAAAAACGTTCTATACCCTCAAAAACCCTTCCCAAATCCTAACCTTAATCTAAATACTACAGTAATATGAAAAAAGTTTTGTGATAAAAATTTGTATACAAAACTTAGAAAATCGAAAAAACATAATAAAAACATAGAATGGCTGTAAAACTAATAATTGCAATGAATTATCATCTTTTTCTTCCTTATATTTTTAACAAACTACATAAGAAATTTTAATCGAAGGTATTTACAGTATTTTATGACGTAATACAAATATGGTTACAGTAATAAGCAATTTTAATAAGAACGGATTCTGATCCAATCCCTATTTTCACATACAATTCATTGCATTAAAAATATTATGGCCGAATTAATGGAAAATATTCTTAATAGTTTAAATAATGAGATTTGTGTGCACTTGTGAATCGATATTGGTGCAAAATGACAATCCCTATTCTTTAGCAAGATGCAAACAAGAGCCTTAATTCATTTCTAACTATTTTTATCTCTTTACCAAGACAAAAAATCCGTTTTAAAAGAATGTGGAATAAATGCTGTATTTTCTAATACATTAATTAATTATGCAATATAATTAATTTTCAATGCCAATCTTTTTTGAATATAAGAATTAAAGTTTCTTTATTCTAATGCTTGATTGCTTATAATACTCATTTGGAGAAAAGATTGCATACACATACAGTAAGAAAAAACAAGACATTTTGTTCTATAAGTATTTATTTGAAAATGCATTACTAATACAATTAATTTTCTTGTTTCATACTTCATTTTTGTTAGCAATTCGGACTAAGACTGTATACATGTAGTAACATAAACTTTCATTTGAATAATGTATAATATTAACAAATACTGTTAAAAATTTATATTTGGACAGAAACGTATATCTATTGGATTTTTCTCTTTTTAATTTGAATTGACTCATTCTCAATAATATTTTCATCATAACTTCTACGACGAAATCTATTGTAAAGTTCACTAATATTATCATTTTTACTAATATCAATTTCATCAGTATTAATAATACTATTATCACCATTTTTACGAACAATATTGATTAAATCTTCAATTTGATCTGAATTTAATAAGTTTTCTGAAGGAATATGTGTATTTTTGCTTAAATATTCACGTAATTCATCCGTATTAAGTCGCTTACTATAACACTTAGGGGTAGTATCGAGTTTTTTGTTATATTCAGAATCAATATTAGGTTTAAAGTTGGGTAAATTTGAAATAATTTGTTCATGATCTCGCCACGATTTAAAAGTTTCGCATAATTCAACGGCCGTGGGGCGAATCTCTGTATCTTGATGCCAACACTTTTTCATCAATTCGATGTAACAGTTTGAATCAGCTTCATTAACCTTTGGTCGCGTTCCAAAAATTATATCTAAAACTTGATTTTGTTCAAAATAGTGAGCAGAAGATTCGCCATATAATACTTCCCACATGATGATTCCAAACGAATATATGTCGGATGCTGTAGTATACGATTTCTTTTCTAAAACTTCAGGCGCAACAAAAGGTAAAACGGGTGGCAATCAATTAATCGACAATCACTTCACCGACATAACATTTCACCGACAATTATTCACCGACAAGTTCATTTTACCGACAGTTTATTTCAACGAAGCTCATTTCACCGACAAAGTAATTCTGGTCATTGTCGTTAGGGTCAGGGTAGAATTAGGTAGAATTAGGCCTAAAGTTAGTGTGCTTTTTGAAAAAAACTTGTCGGTAAAATGAACCTCGGTGAAACAAATTGTCGGTAAAATGAACGTGTCGGTGAGTATTTGTCGGTGAAATGTTATGTCGGTGAAGTGATTGTCGGCGAAATAATACGAACCCAGGTAAATCACCATAGACTTCATCATCTTGTTTCAAATATTGAATGGAGAGACCCAAGTCGGCGATATATGCACTATGTATGTTATCTAGTAATATATTACCGCTGTGCAAATCCCGATGAATAATTCCTGGCGAATGAATCGCTACAAATCATAAATTATGCAAAGTAACAGACTTAATTTATCCATCCAATTCATTTGAGACAATTCAAAAAGATTCTGACGTAAAGAACCCAATTCTGCGTACTTTAGCACAAGAATATAATTTCCTTTTTCATTTCTTGAAACACCGTAGCATTTCATGAATGATGGATTTTTAACGCCAATTTCGCAATAGTTTTTCAATTCACCCAAATAATCATTATTATGAAATTCTTTAAGTGCAACATAAAATATATTATGTGCCGTTCCAATATCTAGTTCATATTTTTTTAACAATCTAGCTGTGAATATGTCTCAAAACCACCTCTTCCAATCAATTCAATATCTTCGAACTCATATGAAAACCATGATAATTGATATCTATTATCATCTAAAAGTATTTTTATATTTTTATCGATGTCCAAATTTTTATATTCAGTATTGACGGTTTCATGAAATCGTTTTCTCTCCTCAAGGAACCAAAAATTAGCTTTCTCGATATCTATTTGAGTTCCAATACCGTTTCGATAACAGTAAGCAACATCATTCAATGCGCTGATGCTTCCCAACTCGGCAGCTTGTTGAAAATATAACAAGGCTTTATGTTCATCCTTTTCAACACCTCTTCCTTTTTGATAACAACGCCCAGCCGACAATATTCCCGAATGATTTCCCTTCTCTGCAGACCTTTGGTAATATTCAAATGCCTTATAATAATCCTTTACGACTCCAATTCCTTTAAAATAACATGCTCCAACAGTATTTAATGATTCATCGAGTCCCATGTCAACAGTTTTTTTGTAAAGAATAAATGCATTATTTTCATCTTTTTCAACACCTATTCCGAATATATAACAGTATGCAACTTGACCCATTCCACGAACATTTCCCATATCTGCAGATATCTGGAAATATTCAAACGCCTTATAATTATCCTTTTCAATTCCAATTCCATCTCGATAAAGATATCCAAGTGCAAGCATTCCATCCGTATCCCCCATATTAGCAGCTTTTTGACAATAAATAAAGGCCTTGTGTTCATCTTTTTCAATCCCGTTTCCTTCTTTGTAACAAATACCAGTATTATTTGCCCCTTTAGCATGCCCCATCTCTGCAGATTTTTTATAATAAATGAAAGCTTTTTGTTCATCCTTTTCGACTAAGATTCCGTTGTCATAACAATATCCGACATAAAATGTTCCCTCAGCGCAACCCATCTCTGCAGATTTTTATAATAAATGAAAGCCTTTTGTTCATCCTTTTCGACACCGTTTCCTTTTTCATAAGAACATCCGACGTTAAATGCTCCTATAGCGCTACCCATCATTGCTGATTTCAAAAAACATTCAAAAGCTTGTTTATAATTCTCTTTTTCAAAGTATGAAGAACCTTCTTGTAATATTTCCTTGGTACACGTATCATTTAAAGTAACGTATGTCATGCTCGCTTTATAACATTTCCCAATATTGAAATCTCCTTTAACATCATTTAAAGCAGCTTGTTTAAAATATGGAAATGCTCGATGTTCATCTTTAATAACACCTATTCCATGCCTGTAGCAATAACCAACCATGTACATTCCTTCTACAAATCCCAATTCTGACGATTTTTTATAATACTCGAATGCTTTATTCCATCTTTTCAGTTCCATAACCGAAATGATAACAATAGCCAACCTGAAATATTCCTTTTACATGTTCATCACTGGCAGCTTTCCGAAAAAATTCGAACGCCATATGCTCGTTCTTTTCTACTCCAATACCATGAAGAAGATTATATCCGAGATTATAGTCTTTTGATGAAGTTGTTCGACTAATTCCCATTTTTAATTTTTTTATTTAAGAGAATTTTATAAATGAAATTGTTGTATTTTACATGCGAAGAAATATATTTGTTAATAAACTAAAATAACTAAAATAGGGGAAGGTTAAAGCGGAGTGAAATTTAGTTAAGGTTTAGGGATACCTTTTTGTTGCCTTAGAAGTGTTTATATAGATATCAAGAATCCAATTTATGTAGTATATTAGCTTCGCTTTAGCCAACCCCTATAAATAGTAAAACTGCATTACGTATAACACATGAATAAACTTAAAAATTTTAAACAAAATAAAAATTTCTTCTGCATGTAACTTTTTCCGTATTCCGTTCTCCAAAGTACCCGGTGTGAATATATTACACATCACATGAAATAGAAATGATTTTTACCAGTACGTTCACATGAATGTGTAACATGAAATGTTAGAGGGATGAAACAAATATCTGCGAATGGTAAAATGTATAGATCAGTTCATTAAGGCTATTCAATTTTGACTGCTCCATCTTACCTAATTTGTTTATGCAGTGAACCTTTTTTTACTATTTATGTTTTGTGGTGTATAAATTTTTTACTATTTAGCGTATTTTGTGTCGCTTTTGTGCATATGATCGACAGCCAAAATTTCCTATTAATCTATAAAAGGAAATTTTTAACCCACCATTTTTATTATATTTATATATTATGTATATATGATATGATATGATATTATATTATATGATATGATATATTAGATGCGGGAAAAAAAAAAATAAAAATATATATGAATCAGCTAAAAACAGCTCAATTCCATTAAAAAATTACCCTTTTCACGCATGTCTGTCTATTTTACTTTATGTTTTATGCTTATACTTTCCGAGTTTTTTAGAATTTTGGTTTTTTTTTCTTCTGATTTTTTGCCGGCATGATGAATTGATAATCAGTGATCGTCAAAGGCCGTAACGAAAAATCATAACGAAAGAATTTGATGTTTTTTTTTGTACAACAATTATGTAATGTAATAATAATAATAAAAACGTGTAAATTTTTTTTTTGTGTGTAAATAAAAATAAAAAAGTAGATGTTGTTTCATAGATTCTATTCTTGATAACGTGTATTATCACATGATATTACTTTGTTATGTAAATAAAAATAAAAAAAGCAGATGTTGTGTCGTAGGTTCTATTCTTGTATAACGTGTATTATATCATGATTATTATGTTGATGATGATGATGAATACATATTTTTTAATATTAAAACACAAATGTCGCTCTGTTCCACTGGCCAATCAAGTGTTCATAACGTGGTCACGCCAAAATAAATCTTAGATCAATGTCTTTTTAGTGCTTTATTCCACTGGCCAATCGATTATACTAACGTGGTCACATCTGAATAAGGCTTATATCGTTGTTTTTTAACGCCTTAAACAACTCTCTTGAAATCGTAAAAACGTGAAATTTCCAAATTCACTTCTGTTATTTGATTATAATAAATATATATAAAAAAAAAAAGTCAATCAAATGTTTCACTAATTGGAAAGCGTTTTTATATAATGATCTCAAGTTTAAGAACAAGTGCAAGCGCAAAAACAAATGCAAGCGCAAGTGCAAGAGCAAGAACAATTGCTCCGCAATAGATAAAAAAATTTATGATATTAATAAAAAATAATGAATATAATAGCAAATACTAGAAAACAAATTACATTCCACTAAAATTTAATGATTAATTTCTAGATTTTTGCATTTTTGGTAAATTGTTTGTCAGAATTTTGCCGTCCAAATTATAATGATTACTAATTTTCTCTGCGATTTATGTAGTTGTAGTTTATGTCGATATATCCAAAATGTGATATGACCGAGTAATTATGGTTTAACGCTTTTGATTATTTATACAACCCGTGATCAAAGTGTTAAGACTAAAATAAATGTCGATGAGCAAATTATGATCAAGAATATCATCAACATTCATGATCTTAACCTATCAATCTTGCCAAATCAAACATAATCAAAGCATCTAAATATTCTTCAAACATTTCTAAGAAACATCTAAAATTTAGACTCAAGAAACAATAATTTTGGATAATTTTAATAATACTCATTCAAACAAACGTGCAAAAAATGAAATTATAGACTGTTATTATCACTTAAAGAAAAAAATATGTTTTGCAAATCGTAGCTTATGGCTTAGATATGATGCGGATACTATGCTCTAACATGCGCCTGTTTAAATAAATAATAAATAAGTAAATAAATAAATAAATAAATAAAAATAAAAAATAAAAAAAAATCAACGTCGTTAGAATTTTTTTCCACTTTTTTTTTGTGTTTGAAAAAAAAATGCTGGGTACTATTACTGTACTTTGCTATGTAACTGACCACCGATTACATTCTACAAAAAATATGTATGTTGTTGATGCTTTGGGTTTTATGAACTCCTGAAGCTTAGATGTGCCCTTAAAAATCTTCTTGAAAGGGTTTTACCCTGTTAATGCAACCCAGGAGTTTAGCATTCCGTCGTTTGAAAAAGAAGATATAATTCTAGCTACTGGAAAATTCAGAACAGTTGAATATATAAATGAAAAGAATGAAAAACTTTCTGCCTTAAAAGTAGGTTTAGATTTTATATTTTTAAAAATAATTGTGTTATTGCTGTTTATCTAATAATTGCAGGATATTTATGCTTTTAATTTTTATTTTTTTACTAAATGTATATAGATTATTTTGAGTGACTTTGTGCATCTTGATTTTGAACCAGATAATCTTCCAAAGTTTCCTGCTTTAGTTAATATGATTGTAATGGCAAAAGAATCCCCACTTATTAATGGTGAAGATGCATTTATGACAGTTGTATTGAGCGACTATATAGATCAGATACAAATTGATAATGATATAAATGTCACTACTTAGCAACTTCACCTCATCTAACTCGCTTAACTTCGAATATAAAAAAAAATTCAATTCTTTATATTAATGATAAATTTGTTTTGCACAACAATACAAATTATGTGCATGTTAAAAGCATGTTCTTTATTGATTATCAGAAAACATTAATGAGTGTAGATGGATCTTTTAAGACCCCATAGAAAACTGGAGATTCTGATAGTTCAATCAAGGCTATTAGTTTTGCTGAAAAAATTGCTGCAAAATTTGATAATAAACATATCACAAAAAACAAATCACCAGTGATTAACCTACCTGTAACTAACTCTCCTACAATAACTGAGCCTTATACACAAACCAATCTTAATAAAAAATCATCAGTGACTAAACCGTTTAAAACTAAACCTTCCTCAACAACTAAACCATATACACAAACTAGAAGCAAATACAAACGAAAAGACTTGGCAAAAGACATGTTGACCAACTCAAATGAATCAAATCAGCCTTCTTCTATCCTTCTTGATGATTAATCTGAATAAGTATATAATATATTTGGTAAGGTTATTTTAAAGTTTTTATAGTTGGAAGAAGACTAAATTGGTTGACAGATTTTTAAAGTCTTATACGAACCTCCAATCTGACGAATATGAATCGTCTGCTCTAATAACTGGGCAAAGACTATATTCAGCCAGAATATTTTTAAAGATTTTATAACTGGCAAAGACTTTATTTAATATTTTTAAAATTATCATAACTGAAGATTTTTAGTTTATAATTGTTGGGAGAACATTTTTAAAGTTCTTATAGTCTTGAATTCAAATTCGGGCCTGTTTTTTTCTTGTGAGGTTAAAATTTAAATAAATAAATAATTAAATAAAGGAAAATTCTATGCGCCACCCCAGGTGGGATCTACAATTTTTTACCACCCCTACCAGATCGGCCAATCAAATTTTTTTTTCTAGATTAGATTGTTTTGTTTATATAAATATTTTACCGTTATTTTATTTTTCTCTTATTTTTCGTCGTTGGTTTGTCCATTTGGTGTCGACCATTTCGGTATGTTGGTGTTTTGCGTTTGTGCTTTTCTTTTTGCATTTATGCTTCCTTGCTTTTTGCGTTTGTGCTTCTTGCCTCTTTGCGTTTGTGCTTTCTTGCTTCCTTGCGATTATGCTTTCTTGCTTTTTTGCGTCTGTGCTTCTTTGTTCATGCTACTTTGCCATTTGCGTTCTTGCTTTTTTGCGTTCGTGCTTCCTTGCTTTTTTGCGTTCTTGCTTTCTTGCTCTTTTGCGTTCGTGCTTTCTTGCTCTTTTGCGTTTGTGCTTCTTTGTTTTTTGCGTTCGTGCTTTTTTTCTTTTTGCGTTTGTGCTTTCTTTCTTTTTGCGTTCAAATTAGCGCACTAACTCTTTTTATTTCAGGTTTCTAGGTTTCTTTCCCATTGCTTTTAGCGTTTGTGGTGGAATGGACTTCAGTTTCGCTTCCCAGTGTGTTTTGGGTTTTTTCTATAAATATTCTTTTTTTATTTTATTACCATAATAACATCTTTTTTCCTTTTCTTTTTAGGTTTCTTCCTCGTTGCTTTCGGCGTCTGTGGTGTGAATCTTTGGAATGGACCTTCAGTTCATAATCTTGGCGTTTTTTCTTATGTGTATCCTTTTTTTTTGTTTAGTGCACTAACTCTTTTTCTTTCAGGTTTCTAGGTTTCTTCCCTGTTGCTTTCGGCGTTTGTGGTTGATTCACTGAAATGGACCTTCGGTTCGCTTCCCGATGTGTCCTTGGCGTTTTTTTCCCATGTGTATCCTTTTTTTTGATGTAAGTAGAGCACTAACTCTTTTTCATTCATTGTTTTTCGGTGGGTTCGTTCAGTAGATTCTTCGGCATCTTTTTGCGGGCTCTTTTGTCATTTTCCGGTGGTTCTTCCAAGGATTTTTCGTCGTTTTTGCCTTCTGTTTCTCGTTTCTTTCACCGCCCTTGTTGCAGTGGATTTGGGGGGCTTTGTTACTTCATTACGCAATGATGTTCATTACGCAACGATGTTCGTCAAACTTTTTTTTTATACACGAAGTTTTTTCTTTTTTTTTGTTACGCGAAGTTTTTTTTTATTTTTATTTGTTACACGAAGTTTTTTTTATGTTACGTCTTTTTTTAAATAAAAAAATTGTATTTTTAATGATAAAAAATTGTATTCTTAATAATAAAAATTGTATTTTTAATAATAAAAATCGTATTTTTTAATGATAAAAAAATTGTATTTTTAGTGAGATTTGATTGGATGATCACTGGGGTGGCAAAAATAATTTACCACCCGGGGTGGCACATAGATAACTCCTTAAATAAATATGTTTATATAAAATAGTTCATCAGATTGGTTCTAGATTTTAGAGATATTTTTTTTATCGAAACTGATCTACAAGTTGTTTTGAAGTTTTTTTTCATGTTACAAATAAAAACATTGAGCTTCAAGATCGTTAATTGTAAAGTTGCTGCTCGATATTTAAAGGAAAAAAATTAAAATTGAAATAAGTAAGAAAATTTTTTACAAACAAATGCATTATAAATAGCAACATAAAAAAGCCCGTACAATAAATAATTATTATTACTGTATTAATTAAAATTGTTTATTTATTAAAATAATTTAAAATTACATATGTTTATTAAAATAAAAATTTTTTTGTTTTAATAACTTTGATTAAAATAAATTAAAATACTTGATAATAATTATTCTCTCACTATCAACATGATTAACAGTAAATCTTATCAAATAAAAGATTAAAATGAGTTGATTGAATAATGTAAATTTTACTTCGATTAACAAATAATCACATACCATATACAAATAATTTGGGATCGCATATATCGATGTCTCTATGAGCCTAATAGTTTACTCTAAATTCGATAATACCTACGATTAAAATAAATAATAAATTAATAAATACCACTTTCTATATAAGCAAGATTGAATAAATTAAAGTAATAGCAAGTAAATTACTAATAAATATGCATTACTAAAAAGTCTTTATGACTAAATTACTTACTTCAACTATTCTGGCCCCATAATTGCTTTATAAATCTTAACTTGTACTTGATCTTTTTGCTAAAATATATAAAAGACTCTTCCCTTCGCTTTTGACCTCTTGAAGCAAATACTATAAAAGATCTCTTTAACTATTATTTAGTCTAAAAAATTATTTCTTTTTATTTGAAAATATGCACGGCAGTCTTTAACTTACCTTTTTACAGACAGCTCACATTGAGGGATTAATTGGAATGAACGAAACTATAAACTTCATATTGTCTATTGATATATCGTTTAATAATCAGTGAAATATACAAAATCCATGATGAACTTGAACTTAAAAAAAAATGCAACAGCCAATCAAAATTCGCCAAATTTCGTAAATTATTCTAGATCTCTAATTTCAAATTTGACTGGTATAACAGATCCAGACTCTAGATCATCTGATCAGGGCTGTGTAAAGATGATTTCTAATGTAACGCATAAAATTGGAACTACCAATAAGAGTCAAGATTTTGTGGGCAAACGCGATGTATGAATTAAACCATACACTTCGTACTTCGTACTATGTTCCTGGTATATATATTATATTATCGATGTCACATTTTATTGTACAATAAGTTGCAACCCTAATGGTGCAATAAAAAAGCCGCATTTCATATTTGAAGCAGGCAATACTAGTCAAAACTTACTTCTTATCTACTAAATAAGCAATAAACTTAACACACTCCCAGCAAATAAATGCCCAAATTTTGTACCATTTAATCATAAATTTTTTATAATTCAACTTTGTTGTTTTACAATCTACTTTTAGTTATATAAAATTTACTCTTAGTATAACACGAATACTTATTTATTAATTATCATGTCATTTTACGTGTACCAAGTTTTTGATATAGAACCCTTAGAATATACATCAGATGAACAAATTAATAATCTGAATAACATTGCTATATATCACACAGAACAAATAAACTCAACACTTTCTCGATGGTCTGTATTTGTAGAATTGCAAAAAATAATAGATAAATTTGACCAAGATATATTAATTCAATTCTCATGCATCCCCTGCTCTTTTTGTTCAAAACTTATGTACCCTAAAAAATCAAATTGGATTCAGCGAGATCCTGATATTACATACCCTATTACTATTGCATATCCAGATACTCCATTAATAACTAATCCTAATCCACCTGCTAACCGCATTGCATTGTGCACATCATGCAAAACAAATCCAACCTGTAATTATCCACCATACCTTTGTCAAATTCCACCAGAAATTAATTCTGTACCATTAGAAAATGCAGTTATTTATCACCTATCTTTTTCCATTGTTCCTTGGGACGTACACCTGGTGCTAATTCCTTTTCTGAATATAGAACATTAGTAGGAACCTTTAATTACTTCCTAAATTTTCATTCATTAAGTCTTTATTTGGGAATATTAGGTGCTTACCTATCTGCACCAACATCTAATCGCCCTACACTTTCTCCTTGGTTTGATAACTCTATTTCAAATGCTATTAATTGGCTTAAAGAAAACAACCTCTATTTACATGAATATTCACAATTGATTCCAACTACTATTAATCAATTTCCTTCTGCTACTCATTCATTTGTTGATGAAAATACTCCTCAAATTCAACATAATGACATTATAGTTCCTCATTAACATTTTCTAACTGAAATTCATAATGAAGATGCTCATTATAGTCATTTAATGGCTGGGTTTATAACAAATAATGATACAAATAGAATTCCAATTTCTCTTAATGATTCCAATCTTGAACTTTTACTTTTTCCAGACTTATACCCAAATGAACATGGCCACTAATTTAGAGAATATACAACGGCGATATGATACATTTGGAAAATATATCAAACATCGATTACTTTCTAAAGATTCTCAATTTCGATTACATCACTACTGGCCAGGGTGGGCATATCTTCAACTAGAAAAATATAGAAATTTTCAAAATACACAGTGATTAGTTCGTCAATCTACAGCTAATAAAATACATCGTTCACAAACTGCAATTGAAATTATTGAAAGAAGCACATATACTAATATCTGGCGTTATAGTGAAACAAAAACAACACCAATTCCAACATTTATTCATACTGGAGATGGCTATTTTCAAAAAAAAATATGCATTTAAATACAATGATTCGTGAACTTGGCCTTCCAACAATATTCGTTACTCTATTAATGGCTGAAGGATCATGGACTCATCTTTGTGATATACTTGCCAATACAGATAACAATAACCCATTACCAACTAACAGACCATTGCATACAGTGCTTTACTTTGTTCACAAATTGCAAAATCTTAAAAAACATCTTTGGAAAAATCCAAAAATTAGTGATGGGGTTCTTATACTAATTTTTTTGATCGAATAGAATTTCAGAATTGTGGAGCAGCTCATTTACATGGAGTTTATTGGACAACTTCATGTATAGAAGAAATGATTAATTCAGATACTATTCGATCAACTCTTCCAGATCCTAATTTAGAACAAGAACTTTATCAAAAAGTATGTACTTACCAGATACACACATATAACTATAAATGCGGAGGCCCAGCTCCACCTGGATCTATATGCAAAAAAGGATTTCCTCATCCATTTTCTGAACATACATATTATGATTCAAATAATTATAGATACAAATACAGATGCTTGACACAAGAAGTTTAATGGGTAGTACCATATCATACCCCTACTTTAATGATATGGAATGCTCATATAAATATTCAGTATATTACAAACAAAGGACTTGCTTGATATATAACCAAGTATATAAGTAAATCAGAACCAACACACCTATTTAATATACATGAAGATATACATTATAGTGAATATATTCATGCACGACGAATGGGTTCAATGGAACTAATGGTTTTACTACTTGGTGAATGCATTATAAACTCCTTAATACAAGTTCAATATTTAGCAACAGACCCTCCAAATACTCGATCTAAAGCAGTTCTTCCACTCTATATGATCAATTCTCTTGATGATGATCCTTATTGGAATGATAAAATAGAAAAATACTTTGCATGGCCATTAGATAGTATATTCGATAATATAACATATAAAACATATTTTGAAACATTTGATATTAAACTATCATTACCTAACACATCTAATAGAACAATTTATCGTGATACTCTTGGAAATTATATTATTAAATGCAAAAATCGTATACTAACCCATATGCATATTCTATGACCAGAACATGGAGAACTATATTTTTATCAACAACTACTACTAAAATTTCCATGCAGGTCTGAAGATGATATGCTAGGTAATTATCAAAATTACCGAGATAGTTTTTTATCTTTATTTCCAAATGAATTCCAATCAATTCAAACTCAAAATCATGAATTCATATTGAGACAAACAACTCATGCCTTAGACCAATTCACTTTCCTTATTGAAACAATATTATCTTTATTACACTTAATCCTAACAACAAATATTATCGATATAATTAAAATACAATTAAATTCTATTAAAATACCACCAAAAACCATACCTGTGAATCCAATAGTTAATTTGCCATCAAGCCAATATTACTGTTTACAAACTATAATAAATTATTTAGGCCCACGAGATGGTTCACATTATCCTTTCTTTTTTATTACTGGGCCAGCTGGTACTGGTAAATCCTTTTTAATACTATTACTGTTAGAATACTTTTAGAAATTGTCTTCTTATGGCTCCAACTAGAATTGCTGCCCAAAATATAGGTGGAGCAACAATTTATTCTGCATTATGAATTATTCAAAATGAATTTGGCTTTCGTACACTTGCATTTCATGATACCAACCTCACAACCTCTCTTCTTCAAGTTGATACAATCATTATTGATGAAGTTTCTATGGTATCAGGTCAACTTCTAACCTATATATCAGAATTATTTGAATTATTACACAAAAACAATCACCCATTTGGGGGTATTAATATTATTTTAGTTGGTGACTTAGCACAACTACCCCTAGTTCGTGGCTCTCCTGTCTATCAGTCTCATTATGGTTTTTATTTTACCCATTATTTCTCTGTGAACCTCAGAAACAAATTGAAGATATGCAATTCTACAATCTTCTGCAAAAAATTAGATTAGGCAATATAGATAATCAGGTATAGTGCACTTTACTTCAAAGACAGATCGAAAGTACCAATTCTTATTTGTATGCAAATTTAAATACAACACATATTGTAGGATATAGAGAAAATGCTGATACAATCAACAGAATAATATGTACACTAATTCCTACTCAAGAAAATAAATTTACTATCTCTAATTGTGTTGATACCATAGATGAAAGAATTTGTAATGATGGTTCAAGATATTATGATTTCAAAAATAAAACAAACCTACCTAAGACAGTTAGAATTCAGCCTGGTGCAAGAGTTATGTTTCTAAACAATTCCCAAACTCAATATTGAATAGCCAATGGTACTATAGGTATTATAACAAATCTTTGATCTAGATACAAATCTTGTATATGTTAGTTTCTGCGTTGAAGGTGCCATAATAAATGTATCATTTACTAAAATTACTGCTAATTTTAATATTAATGGCTTACCTGCAAGTCTTACTCTGTACCCTATACAAAATGCCTTTGCATTAACTGTTCATAAAACACAAGGACTAACACTTCCTGATGTATCATTGAGCTTAGATAATCAAATATTCGAATCTTGTCAAGCTTATGTAGCACTTAGCTGTTGTACTAAATGGAGTAATGTAAAAATTCAATCATTAGATCGTACTGCATTCATAACAAGCACATCTATGATTAAAGAATATGAGCGATTAGAGCTTATAGCTCAAAATCGATTACCATTAAACACTACATATTATCATGATTTTACATCAACTTGACCACCACTATCTACAATATTTTATAAAAAATACCATTAATTCAAAAAATTTATTCTCGTTAAAGTATATTCAGCTTATTTATATATCTTTATAATGATTGTACTCTACTATGATATTACCTAACACTATTTTTAATGTTTATTTTATTTTTAATACTTTATTTAATTACATAAAATTAAATATAAATACCAATACTAATTGAAAAAAATTAAATAAAATCTACCTATCAAATCATATTTATAATAAATTAATAACACATAAAAATTAATGATCACTTCATTTTATTCCTAACCAATGCCAAATCAAAATACTGTTAATCAATTCAAACATGTACATTGTGAAGAATAATATTAATCTTCTTAAAATATTACTAGACAAATTCCTGCATTTCCGAAAATTAATCATTAATTAATTTGGGAGTAAATATAACTCAAAAACAATTAAGTAGTGAGTATAATTGAAATTCTAAATTTTATTACTTGAATCCATTGTCATCATTATTAACTTAATTACTTGTGACCTGTGTTACATGTAATATTATGAATGAAATTAACACTAATTTAGTAACTTAAACCCTGCCACATTAACAAATTTCCTTGATATTAAATTAGGCATTAACATAACTAACAAAAGGAAACCCCAAAAAGTATGCTTATCTTAACCACGGTGAGACTCAAAAGCCTTGAAACCTAAACTAATTCTCCTCACACCTCTTCCGAACCTTTCATTTTAGAGATGACATAATTGTTTGTGTTATATATTAAATATATAGTTAATTATAGTACTGTACATATGTACTAAATATGCCACATGTTAAATCTTGTATTGATTCAAGCCACACATGGGCGACGAAGTCGCCCGCACTTGTACATTCCTAGTTACTATATATATCTTGACTGTTTTTATGTTTGTGATACGCATATATGCTTATTGGCTCATCAATTTTTTAGCGAAAAATTATCTTAACATTAATAAAGGATATTTATAAAGTTGATTAATACCCTTATGCAACGATCTCTATTTTTGTAATATGCATATTTTCTATAGAGGTGCTTGTCAGCAAAATGTGTTATCCATTTTTAGCGAAAAATAAAAATGGATGGCTAAACCCAGGTGTGGTCATGTGATGATCTGATAAAACGATGCTCTCCGGGGTAAATGGCTGTTCCTGTGAAACTCTACATGCAGTAAAAGTTATAAAATAGAAATGCGACTAAAAAAAACAATGTTATTGAGTTTAAAATACCAAATCTTTCTGTTCAAACATTTGATATTATTATTAGGTAAATTATTAAACCAAATTAAAGTTGATTTAATTCTGCTGCAAAATCATAATACAAAATTTTTTTTTTGTAGATATATCTATAGTGGCATAGTTTCGTTGGAAAATTTTGAAGCAGCAATCATATTTGACTTATTAATTGCTCTAAATGAATTTCAATTTACAGAATTAGTCGAGCGTATGGAGCCTTACCTTATTGGCAATTATGCTTCTTGGCTTCGTTTAAAATTTTCTCGAATTTATCAAATAAGTTTCGATAATGAAAACTTTAATGCTTTACAACAATTTTGCATTGACATTCTTGTAAAGCATCCGAGTATGATTTTTAATTCTGAAGATTTTAAAGCTCTTCAAGAAAATGCATTTATTGCTCTTTTAAAACAAGATGATTTGCAAATGGAAGAATCTGTAATTTGGGATAAAGTTATCTTATGGGGAAAGGCAAGAACTCCAGATCACCATCTAATCTCGAAGAATGGACAGATGAAAACTTTAAGTCTTTAAAAGCTACACTTCAACATTGTCTTCCTCATATTAGATACTTTCAAATTCCTAGTGAAGANTTGTAAAGCATCCGAGTATGATTTTTAATTCTGATGATTTTAAAACTCTTCAAGAAAATGCATTTATTGCTCTTTTAAAACGAGATGATTTGCAAAGGCAAGAACTCCAGATCGCCATCTAATCTCGAAGAATGGACAGATGAAAACTTTAAGTCTTTAAAAGCTACACTTCAACATTGTCTTCCTCATATTAGATACTTTCAAATTCCTAGTGAAGATGTATTAAAGAAAATTAAACCTTATCACAATATCCTTGAAAAGAACGTATGGGATGATATTCTAGCAAAACATTTAGCACCAAATATGCCTATTACTTCTCTAATTTTACCTCCTCGTAAAAAAGCAACGGTACAACTTCCTTCTCGAAAAGTATCTATTATTACACCATCTTCTTCCATAACACAATAGATCATGTAGCAGAAATTTCATCTTGGTTCAAAAATTTATAATACTACAGAAATTCCATATGAATTTAAACTTTTAATGAGAGGCAGTAGAGATGGGTTCACAGGTGAAATATTTCATAGACTATGTGACAATATACCTGGTACTGTGGTTGTTGTAAAGATTGATAGTACAAATGAAATACTTGGTGGCTATAATCCTCTTATCTGGAAAGATCCTAATGATAAAGCTGAATTTGTAACAACAGCTGATAGGTTTATTTTCTCTTTAAAAAATGGAAATCAGTCTATTCTTAGTCGTGTAAAAGATAAATCAAATGCAATTTTCTATGGTAAAATATCACAAGGTCCGATTTTTGGTAAAGATCTTGGTATGGGACGTCGTGATAATCCTATTTCTAAAGAATGGGGTTGTTCAAAATATGCGTATGAAAAACCAATAAGAGACATAAATGCTTGGTTTTTTATAGATGAATATGAAGTGTTTCAAATTTGTAAAATTTAATACATTTGAATAATAAAACAGAATTTTACTATTTTTATTCTTACAGTTTATTAATGTTTTAAACATAAAATATAGCAGAGTCACTTTCATTACACATAAAAAACAAAAAACATTAGACGATTACAGATAATTATATTGAATTTAACGACAATTTAAACCATATACAAACTAGAATTCAACATGTTCAAGGTTCGAGGGAATTTTGAGTGCGTTTAATTATATTATTTATAATAAAAATCAGTTATTTATTCATTTACAATGCTTTTAAAATTACTTTGATCACTGACATTCACACATCGCGCCGAATCTAGAAAAAACTGCCAATCTGTGATTGGTTAAAAATAATTTTCATGTATCTAGATCCGTGTTATGTACAAAATTTGCTGATCACAGTAATTGAAAGACACTGTAATTTGATATGTGAGAACAAAAAACTTTTAAGTTCATAATTATATAATTAACAAATTTGTTGCATATAAAATATAAATTAAATAGACTAAAAGTTTTAATTTAAATAATGTCTTCAATAAAATTTATATCTTTATAGTAATTATTCATAATATTTATTTTTAAATAATTCTTTGAATAGCCTTTAATTGCATTAAATATCTTATATAAATATGAACAGGATGATTTTGAGGAATTATTGTAATGTTTTAATAATTTTTATCTGCATTTAAACTAATTTTTTTGATTTCTTTTTTATAATTTGAAGCAAACTTTTAATCCAATCTCCAATTTTTTTCTAAATATATCAAGCACTAGGCCATTCTTGTAGATCTGAATTCATACATTTCTTTGCAAATTTGACAAAACCTGGATGCAATCCCTATTCCAAGTTCAGTATCAATTTATCCATCAAAAAGGCATGGTAAACTATTGCTTACCTGATAAAATTTCAGAAGCAAAGACATATTCCTGTTTCTTTCTAAACAATTAAACTCTGTAATATAAGATTGTGCATTTTAATTAACGTGTTGGTTTTGTAAAATATTATTTGACTAAATAAAATAAATATTGGAAGGGGTTAGTAATAATGAATAAGTCTATAAATAAGTCATTATGAATAAGTCATTATGAATAAGTCTTTATGAATGTAATTTGTGAACATTATCATTATTGTTGGTAAATACTGTAAGTTTTGCGAATAAGTATTTATACCTTATACAGTGACCCAAAACTTTGCGCATTCTACTATACTCCGATTGATACTATTATATCATCAGAAAATTTTTATATATTTAGTTAAGTAAATATTAGGATAGTAATAAAAGGTTACTTTCATTATCCAAATTTACTTGAATAATGAAAAAATCACTTAAATATAAAATTTCTTCTTTTTTGTTACCCATATAAACTTGGATAACAAAAAAAAATTATTATAATTATTCTAATATTAAATTAATAAGCAACATCGCTATCTCATGGCATAAGATATGATGAACATAGGTCTACTAAGTTACAATAATTTACAAAAGAATTCTCGTCACGAACCGGAATTTGAAAAAATATAATACCAGGAATGTAAAATGAAAATTTCAATTTTGCATATCATAATATCATATATAGTTTTCAAAATTTTGCATGATTTTGACCTATCGGGTTATTAGAACTAATTTATTAAGTTTGTATGGCCTTAAATACTTGGTTTTAAGATATTTTAACTAATAAAGTAAATATTCAAAAGTATGATTTACGTACAGGTTTAACAGATATAATATTTTTACATCACATCCATTGCCAACAATAATATTTATAATTTTTGCTGAAACAATAGAATTACCAAAAACACAATCAAAATAATAAATTACCAGAAGAAGGATATTATGTTGGAATTTGCATTAGGGGTTAGAATCATTCAATAAAACCTTACTCGGGTTACCGTCAGTTAGATCTTCTGGTTATCCGGATATATCTGGATAACCCGGCTTACTCGGGTAGAAATACAGTAACTAACTTTCTTTATACAGAACCTCTCTATAACAAACTCTGGATATAATGAACTTAAAAATTTTATTTCATAATAGTTCGGTATAAAAAAGTATGGCTTCTTAAGAGAACATGGTAATTTTACGTAGCGAACTTTTTGACAACAAGAACTAACAATTGTTATAGAAAGAATTGACTCTTTAAACAATATAAGCACACTATGGCTACAGTTATCAGCTAGACATTGTTACTTGATGGATGGGCTATGATTTCACTGTCAAAACTTTTAATGATTTTTGCTCAAATTTGTTAATTCTGGCCCAGCCAACTTCATTTCCGATTTTGAGATTGCTTTGTATGAGTTTATTTCTTTGGGATTAGCACAACTATTATAATATAATTTAGTTTCTTATAATGTTATATATAGATAAAAATTCATAGTACGAATAAAGTTATTTTTGAGATTTGCACATACATCACTCTTACTGTGATTACTAATAATTGAAGTGGCGCTGAACTGTTGTGACTAATTAATAAAGTTTTCAATTAATTATTAACTTCTATCGATTCTTTGATTTATTAAATGCCGTCGAAAATTTCATAAATAAAAAAAAAACCAACTGACTCTATTGCTTATTTAGACATTTAAACATTTCTCGTATCTTATTTATATTAATGATGTTTGGTTAGTTAAAATATGTTTCACTAATTAAAAATTTAGTGCATGACTTAGTCAATTAATTCATGCAAGATATGACAGAATGCTATATAGTATTATCTCGATTAATCTGCCGGATAGGTTTATCCAGGTAATCTATATGCTAACTGGTTATCTGTTATATCTGCAGGTTACCCAGATAACCCTTATCCAGGTCTTGCATCAAGTTGGTTATATAAATAATAATTTGTCAAAATAAAAAAAAAAAAAATAGAAAAAAATAACATAGCGACAATTGTTTTAAAGGGATATGAAAATGGACAAAGATATATACGTATATGCACATATGCATTAGATTTTTTTACTAAATGAATTATTTAGGTTAGTTAAAAAATCGATATTAGTACAAAAATGGTACATAACAATCATAATATAATATATAGAATAGGAATTGATATCTGTCGCATAATTAATTTCAGAACAGAATAAGTTTAAAATAAAATCTGCTGAATTAGAATTGATTTATTTATTATAATATGATTACATCTTATTTATGGATTGGAATCAATCATTTAACTTATTTGGCCACTGTTGCTCAAAAAATTTAGATTATAACTTTATATTTTCTAGATGTAAAAAAAAGGCTATATTTTATTAATCTAAATATTTGTTGATAAACTATTTAAAATCTTTGAGATTTTGCGTATAATTGTTATTAAATTTATAAATATTAGGACCAGGTGTTGGGAAACATCATTATTAGTATAAATACTATTGTATAAGAACCAGGCGTTGGGATAGGGTTATTATGATTTTTTGATTTTATATAATATAAAAGTTCAACGATTATGAAGATAGTCTAACAGCCACAATGATTCTGATGGTAATGCTATTTTATCGAACTTTAGAGAATAAATTGGTTAAAACAGTGGATGTGAACTAGCTAAAGTTTTAAATGGTGAATTAGTTAAAGTCATAGATGGCGAATTAGTTGAAGTTGAATAGAGTGAATTAGTCAATGATGTAGAGGTTAAGATAAAATCATTTAATATGGATTTCCCAAAATGATTAGTTTCAATAAATAAAGAAATCAATACATAATTTTGAAGAATACCTACTTGCTAAAATGATCATTCCCTATATACTACTTTGACAATGATTACTTACACCTCAATAATACTGGATTTTTGGATCAGAACTATCGATTGTAAATGTTACTGTATCATTAGCTTTAGCTTTAGAAATGGCTAAAATAAAATAAATTGAGTAAATTATAAATATGTAAAAATGAAATAAAAAAATAATATAAAAATAATATAAAATAAATAATATAAAATAAATAATAAAAAAAATAACATGATAAAAAAAAATAAATAAAACAATAATTACTAGCATTAAGGGTTGTATATAGAGTATAGCTACCATCTGGGCCATCAAATCAGATAATTGAATGCCCACACGAATAGCGTGTTTGGCATGCTCAAAAAAATTAGCATGCCACGTGGCATGCCATTTGCGTTATTGGTATGCTATTGGTGTGCCACATGTTATATATAACATTTGTACTAATCAGTTGACATGCCCAAAAAAAATTAGCATGTTAATGACATACCAAATGTATCAGTTATTCATATTTCTTTACATTATAGTGTCTGGCATACAAAAAATATTTAGCAATGCTTTTTGTTAAAATTTGTACTTTAGCATGCCTTTGGTATGCCACAATATTTTTATTATCTATAATATTTTATATATACAGTAGTATCTATATTATTTCCTATACTATACCTAGTAGGATGCCAGAATTGGATTTGCATGCCAGTGGCATGCCCTTGCCACTTTGCTAGATAACCTATACGCGAACTAGATCTACAGTATAAAAAATTGATTAATGCTGTAGGATACATGTTAATATAGTTTAAATATATATATGAATATTGAGATCATAAAACCTGTAAATCATGCTTTTTGAATAGATAAGTATCTCCAGGTAAAAACCAATGATTCTAAAATGTTTATTAAATTTTAAATAAACTATTTTTAGAATTATTTGTTTTAAATTGACAAAATACTAGTAAAAATATCTTAAAATCAATTTTAAATAAACTATTTTTAGAATTTTTGTTTTAAATTGACAAAATACTAGTAAAAATATCTTAAAATCAATTAACTTAAATGCTTATTACTTTAATATTATATGAATCAGTTTATTGAAATGATTCGATCAAAAAATCATAAGTGGTGAGGCCATAAAAAGTTAGTTTTGTAGTTCTTACATGATTTTGAATAATAATCTGGCAATCCAGCTTTAATTTTATGTTAAACCTTTTTATATATAAAGTATATTACAAATTTTTCTGGAATCAAAATTTTGTAGATTTGACTACAAGTTATGAGAACCAATATATTAAATTGTATAGCCTTAATTACTTGGTTTTGATTAATTAAAATAATATTCAAAAGCATGATTTACAAGTTTTCTACTTCCACTCACATATATATATTAACAGATATAATATTTACTAAATTACCTTTATTTACAATAATGCTTTGTGGTAATATTCAATGTTTTTGCAAAAACCCATAGAGTGATAATCAAAATTCAAAGGATAATAAGTAAAATTCTGCATTAGTTTGTTTTATTAAGATCAATTTTATTATTACATGTTCGATAATCTATTTTTTTCCTATTTTTAACCGAACTATCTAAGAATTGTCCATACATCCCTAATCCGTACTCAGGTCCACCAGACCCTTTCCTATTCTTAACATGTCCATCTGGCATTCCGACTTCCAAACCCATTCAGTCCTTTCAGAAATTTTTGTTCCAGAGGAGGTACAGAACTACTCTGCTTTCTGTCCGGCTTATTAAGGTGGACTTCAGTCCTGCTTCAGTCATCCTTTTACTTCGAATTAAGGCAGGTCTTCCTAGGTCCAGATCCTGCAGCTCTTTTCTTTACTAAGGTTGTATGATGTACTTCATGGATGTTCACAACCAGTTTTACAACCAGCTGTCCTTATTTAACCGGAGGGTTTCACCGAAACTTTGCCTTTAACCGGAATTCCACTGGAAGTATCCAAATTCAACCGGAGTTTCACCAGAAGTATCCAAATCGAGAAATCACACACAATATGTGGCTGTGTCACCAATTGTGGTCCTTGCATCCTAGTCCAAACCATTCGTCTCATAATCTTATATAGAATTATGTTCCTGGTGGGGCTTGAACTGGCGACCTTGTGACTGGAACAACTTAACGACCCAGGAGCGCAACCACTATGCTATCAACTCACGAGTGGGCTATATTTTATAATACTAGTCAAATAATAAATTATTGTGGCAGATTATAATTATAGTATAAAATCTCGAAAACTAAATTATATTGGGGTGCATTTTTTAGAGTTAGAGGTTTAGGGTTAGGGTTAGTTTTAAAAAAAATTATAATAAACAAGTATTCGGGCGCCTACTTTTATCACCTGATTTCAGTTTATTAGTAGCCCTTACCCCCCCCCCCCCTAGATATGAAAATTATCATATGTTATATATAATTTCCAAAATTTTTGACCCCCCCTCCTAGAAAATCAGGTGATAAAAGTAGGCTCCCTTAGTGGGTTTTTAGAAGGCTAGGAGGTTAAGTAGAAAATGTAAATTTCATTTTAAATAATGATCTGTGACAATTATTATATGACTAGTATTATAAGATGTGGCCAAATTAACTTTTAAAAAAAGCCCAATGTCCTAGTAGGCTAGCACATGCTAAACCAGAATATAGCTAATATAAATTTACAATATCACTTGCAATAGAAAGAGTAAGCTAATTTATTTGAACTAAAATATTTTAATTATAAAATAATTAAGTTTACTTAATTTAGCTTGCCAAACTAATTAAAATAGAATAATGATTTAATATAATAAAAACATAATGTATTTAATTCGTATTTTTTTTTTAAAGTAAATACTTATTTATATAATTTAGTCTTGAATATTGCCAAATTTGAATAATGCAGATTATATTCTTTTTTGTATATTTAGAAAATTCTTAATACTTTTATTTAAGTCTATAGATATTCTATGCTAGTCTATAGGGCTAAATTTACACCAATCTTTATTTGTTTACTAATTGGTAAACAGCTATTTTATAAAGCCCAGGGATTATAGAAAACTCTAGACTAAATATCTATAAAACTATTTATATTAGAACTAGAGTTTTGTTCAGTTCAATAAAAGTTCAGGTTCAGGTTCAATAAACCTGAACCTGAACTTAAACTTGAAAAAATTTTTGAACCTGAACCTGAACCTAAAATTATTGAACATGAACTGAATCTGAAGTTCAATTCAGGTTCAAGTTCAGTTTAAAATTTATGAACATGTTTAAGATTTATAATATAAGGTAAAAGGGGTATTATGGCCAGGTTAGAGTTTCTACTAATAAAACTCTTTAATAAACGTATGAATTTTTTTATAATAAATTATAATTTAAACTATACCCAATAAAGAATAAAATACCACAAAAAAGATTTTCATACCATATACGTTTTTAGACAAAATAGTTAGTACACAAAAAAAGATATAAAAACCCGGATTTTCAGGGGGTAGGGGTATTGTGGCCAATTTCAAAAAAAATTTTTTTATAATGTTTCACGTGTTCAAACCACTTACGTAACTCTTGTAGAATTCTCAAAATACTTTGTTATTTTTTTATTTAACAAAAAATAAGATCTCAGTATAAAACTGTAAAATTCTACTAGTGAAGGTAGTCTAACCCGTGAAATACAATTCTACTACCTCTTATTTTTTACAGTTATGTTGCTTTTTTTTTCTTGCGTTGTTCTTCTTTCTCTTGTTTCTTTTGCGCCTGTTCTTCTCTCTTTTGAATCGCCAATTCCTTCTTATGATTAGCTTCTGCGATTTTTCGATTTGCCTCTTCGTTCGCCTCTTTTAGTTGTTGCCAACTATCTTCGGATGTAAGAAGTCGTGAAAATGGCAGGGTTTTTCTTTTTTTAAGAGGAGGTGACTCGGATTCCTGTAGATTTGAAGGAACTTTTTGGGTTTCAGCAAGCGAAGCCTGAGAAATCAGGTACTTGAGAGCAGAACGAAGAGAGCATGTTCCTGGATTCTTATAAGTTTCTAACTCTTCTTTCATTGCTGCAAATTGAATCTTTAAAATTTCGGTTTCATTTTTAAGTAAGTCATTCTCATTTAAAAGAATCTCATTTTCTTTTGCTAATAGAGCAACGTTTGAACGAGTAAGATGTAAATGAGTAGACGATTGTGAAAGTAGCTGTATTGGAGGTTGATTATTTGAAGGTAATGAAAGTGGCTGACTATCTGAAGATGCAATATCGAATCGCTCTGTTGCCAATGAAGGGTCCAAACAGTCTGGACTAATAGCCTCGGGATTGAACAGCCATATTCCCGTACCTTTGTAGGCATTACAAATTGCTGTTGGTGTATAGGTTTTAAGGAAAGCTGAGCAAAAAATGCTCGCAAAGGTATATTTGGTTACTACCTTGCCATCATTATTTTTATATTTATCGCATTCCTTTGCATATTCATTTTTTAATTTGGCAAAGGGGATTTCAGAAGGCTGTAAAATATGCGTCGTATAGGGAGAAAGGGCATAAAGAAGAATTCCGTTTTTGCGACAGAAATCAACGCACGAATAACTAATTTGGCTTTTGTGACCATCGAGCATTAGTAAAACTGGACTGGTAGGCGGGATTGAGTTTTTAAAATGGGTAATATACATTTGGAAAAGGTCTTTGCGTATATACCCAGTACTTGTAAACCCCATTACAGTTCCTGGGGGTGCACTATCTAACAAGCCAGGAATTACACGAATGCCTTTATAGATAATTAAAGGTAGAATGTACGACCCGACAGCTGAAATCGTGGGGGCAACGGAAATATGTTCATGTGAATTTCCATGAGAAACTTTGTGAACTTGTCGTGCACCTTTTTCTGCAATGACCTTTTTCAACTTGGGTACAAGAACAAACCAGTTTCGTCCATGTTCCAAATTTGCATGAGAGTAAGTAAATTTTCATCAATTATTTGTTTAAGCTTTTCAAAATGATTATTAACGATAAATGCATTCGCTCTTTGTGCCCGAGCTTCAGACAACTCTTGGAGAACACAAAATGAAAGCTCAGGATAAGCTTTCATAAAATGGGTCCACCAATCCCGACCTGGCCCGCTATCACCAAAAGGATGTGGTCTTTTGTTTTTTTTCATTATTTCCATTACATAGTGATTAACACCAGACCGGGTTAAACCAAACCCAAGTTTTTGCATATTAATGCAATAACCAACGAGTTGGTTTTCTTCGTGTTCAGTAAGAATGGTAGGTGGTCCAGAACGATTATGAAGACTATTATTTTTTATTGTGCGGCTAAGAGTGGTTCTAGGAATATCATAGCTTTCTGCTACGCTGCTTACACTGGGACGTTTATGATTAGGTGGATAATTTTTGTATTCATTAAGTGCTGCGAGAATTTTTTGATTTCGACCATTATTATCAGTAACTGTTGGTATTTTATGTAATCTACTAAAGAAATAAAATAACGCGAATACACAAATTTGCATGTTAAGTAATATAAAATAAATGGCAAATAATATTTGATTAGGCTTTTGGAACCTTAAACTTGGCAACGATGTAACTTGTTATAAAAACGTGATAATGTAACTTGTAATAAAACGTGATTATAACGTGACAATTTTTTTTGTTAACGGTAATAGTATTGTGATGCAAGTTTCAAAAAAAGAAAGATCAATGTTAAGGTTAAATATTGTTTCACTTTTTATCAGTAGTTTACAAACTTTTCATAACAATTTAGCTTTAAATAACTCGATCTTGTTTTTTTACTTGTTGTTATCGCGTCAAATTTGTTCGCGCATGGCTGATCAAAATTTTTATATAGCGGTAGGTATTTTATAATTTAATTTTATTTTTCATTGTCTATCAACACTAATTTACTGTATTTGCGCCCATATACACTTGTGGTCAAAATTTTTGAGGGCAAGATTTTTGATAGAAGAATTGTAGCTTCACTGCAGGTATAAAAATGTGTTACTATGATAATGCATTTGTTTTTTTTAAATGTATTTAATCATAAGTTATTTGAAGTACAATATTATATAAAGTTCATCGTTTAGATAACTTTTTCTAACGTGCAAAGTTGATTAACTTAGTGCAGAAACCTGTTTTTATCACACTACGTTTATCTAATATTGAAAGCATTAAATAAGAAATTTCGTGATTTGCTTAAGTGACAATATCTTATGATGCAGTGGTCGGAATCAGATGAATTTTATATCATTCAATTTGTCTCACTGCGACGAATCGAATGGTATAAAATTCATCCAATTCTGATCGACAGATCAGCGATTGGCCACAATACCCCACCTGGCCATAATACCCCATTTTACTAAAAACAAAACAATTATAATACAGTTTTTGAAAGGATAAATTACAGAAATCTCATTTTATACCTATATATTAACTATAATTAAAAACCAAACCAAAAAAAAATAATTAGTACCATTAAGCTAATACTACTAGCTTATATTTCCCTACAAGAAATTATTCACATCTTGAAAATTCTATACACATTATATCATGCCCATTTGAAAAAAATATCTTGTTCTACAAGTTAATTAGAAGGCATTAGTAATTTTATTTTTGAAACCTTTATATTGTTGTCCAAAAAAAAAATGCAGTAAAAAATAAATAAAAGAAAAAAACTAAAATACTTACTTCTGTACTCTTTTTGTTATTAAAGAACACAGACAAAAAAACAAAGGACCAATAAATTAGAAATTATTATAGGCCATTTAAAAAAATTTATATTACAAATTGTTCTAATAAAAAATAAGGTTAGCTAACCAACTTAAAAAAAAGCAAAAAATGCTAAACAAATTGTATAAAGTAATATACTATACAAATACTTTTAGATTCATCCAATTTAATATATTGTACTATTTGGCTATACTATATAATTACATAATAGCAAAACTGTAAAATTCAAAAAAAAATTTAAAATCTGATTGGACAGTAACTTATTCTAGAAACCCATTAGAATAATTTTTTACCCAAAAAATTTAAAGCTATTCCAGAAAAGTTTTACTATAAATATAAGTGCACTTTCTTTAAATATAACCTTTTCTAGAAATTTTATAGATAAGGTAATTATACCTAATTCTATGGATTGTCCTAATTCTGTGGATTATTATATTTTATGATATCTTATAATTCCATAATCCAATTTGGATAATTTTAGTATTATTCAAATCATCCTAAGATGATTTAATGGTACCAAAATTAGTTGAATTAGATCATATTATCCTGAGATAAAAGATATATTTATTATTTTTTAAGATCAATTATATTTTTATAAGATTGTGTACTCATGATCCTGTGATCCAATTTGGATATTTTTGGTATCATTCAAATTGTCTTACTAAGATGATTCTAATAGCACTAAAATCATCCAAATTGGATTACAGAATCCAGAGATATAAGGTGTTTTCTGTGATCAAATCTATTTTGATTGTATAATTGTGACTCCTGTAATCCAATTTGGATATTTTAGGTATCATTTGAATCATTTTAGTAAGACTATTTGAATGGTACCAATTGTCCAAATCAAATTACAGAATTCCAAGATGATATATGGTCCATAGAAATAAAATGATTTTTTGTACATATCTTATATTTAAGCAGCCAAATCTATTAATAAAATCTTGTTCAAATTTTGTAAAAAATTTTATACAGTAGAGGGACATATTATTGTGAACACTTTTCAAAAATCTGTACAAAGCTAAATATATAAAATATAAAGCTAAAAATTAAAATATAAATTCTTTAAATCTATATCCTTTAAATAAAAAAAGATTATAAAATTCTATGCAGTACTTTTTAAAATAATTAAACCTATAAAATATTATGCAATATTACACATGTATGAAAATAGTAATTTTTTAAAACTTAGTTGTTATAATTGCTATATATTAAAAGTTAATTTTTTGTTTAGTAAACTAAATATTATTTTGTAAAATTTGATTAGTATAACAAATTATATATAATTCTTAAGTTTTAGAAATTTTTAAAAAATTTAAAGCAAATCCTATTATTAACTAAATATAACAGTTAAATTATTTAATTTAAATTAATAAATTGCTAAATATAGCAATTTTATTATTATATATAGTTATTTAATAAATTTTTTCAAAAAATTATAAAATTTACAGTATATATACAATTTGTTATACAAAATAACTTAATTTAAAAAAATTGCTAGTTTACTTGATAAAAAATTAAGTTTATATATTACTATATTTAATAATTTTAATTACTATAAATATATAGTAAAATTTAGAAAATCATACTAATATAAAAATCTAAATTTTACTTAAACTTTTAATTATTTTAAAAACTGTTGCTTAGAATTTGTTAAACTTTTTTTTATTTAAAAAATATATATTTAAAGAATTTATATTTCATTTTTAGCTTTATATTTTACATATTTGCTTTGTACAAATTTTTAAAAAGTGTCTACAATATTATGGCCCCTACTATATTATATATAATTTAGAGTAATGAACATATTACTTTGCAAACTTTGTTCAATTTACTTAACAAAAAATCAAGTTCATTATGTATCCATAGAATTAAGACCATGGCTTTTAAATTCTCATAAATTATATGGGTTGTAACTTTTATTATTAAAAAAAATTTTAGTATATAAAGTATAAAAAAATATTACAGTTAAATAGTAAATTGATTATATATTTTATATATTAAATTTTACAAATTAATACAATCTTTTGAAACTATTATATGTAACAAAAAAAATCCACAGAATTAGGTATGGTCACCTTATAAATTCGGGTTCTAATTTATGTATCATGTAATTATTAGTAGGGGTTAACTGTGGCTTTAAAAATTTTTATTAGGGCATATTTTTGCAACTATATAAATTTTCCTTGTACTATAAAAATCATATAAAAAATGATTGACATAGCCTCTATTCTTAAAATTTAAAGAAAGAATACTTAATTTTGAAAATTTTTATCAAAATCAAAATTAAGCATCTTTGATGCAAATTTTAAAAAAAAAATAAATTAAAATATATGATATGATATATTTTTTGGTACTAAACAAGTTTATTTATTGCAAAAAGTTAGTTTTAATTAGTAAAATTTAAAGAACCTGCATTTTATAATAAAATTATATTATTCTCTAAATTTACTAATTTAACTACTTTTTGTTCTAAGTAAACTTGTTTCACACCAAAAAACACTATATCAGTATATTTTATTTTATTTTTCTTAAAATTTTTTTCAATAATACTTAATTTGAATTTTTGATAAAATTTTTCAAAATTAAGCATTCTTTTTCAAACTTTTAAAAAAGTAAAATAAATTATACTGTTTTGATGTATTTTTTGGTGTTGAACAAGTTAACTAGTACAAAAAATTTAGAATCAATTGGTAAAATTTAGAGAATTATAGAAATTTGTATAATTATATTAATAAAATTATTCATATTTTTATGATTCTCTAATTTAATAATGATTCTATCTTTAACTCTAAATAAACTTATTTAGTACCAAAAAATACATTATATTGATATATTTTATTTTATTCTCCTTAAAATTTGAATCAAAGATGCTTAATTTTGAATTTTTGATAAAAATTTTCAATATTAAGCATCCTTTTTTTAAATTTTAAGAAAAGTAAATACTTAATTAGTAAAATTTTATATAAAATAATATTTTTAATAATTTAATTAATAAAATTATACAAAATGCTATGATTCTCTAAATTTTACTAAGTAAATTGATAATAATGCTCTAAATAACATTGTTCAGAAAACAAAATTGCATATATTGCAAAATTTTGATATAATTTGATAATATTTTATAATTACACTTTTACAAGTTACACTCAGCAAAAAATAATTAAAAAAATTAAAAATTTTTTAACTTGAATGAAATTACAAACATGCATTAATAAAATTTTATTCAATTATTTCAAAATTTAGGATATATGTATTTGAAATATTCCAAATAACTTTATTTAGATTATTATTATCATTTACTTAAGGGTAGAGGGTATGTAGATCATTTCTATTAATAAACAAGTTACTAAAAATTTTATTTTTAATAATAAAAAAAAATTTTATTAAGTAACTATAATAAATTTTTAAATAAACTTGTAGATGAGGTTTTTCTGATTCTAACGGTGGTCGAATCATTAAAATTGGCCCAGTAGAACATAAGATATAGTTGTTTTATCCTCGTGGCCCTATTTTACTTATTGTTTACACGTGATTTGATTGGCCAATTAGTGATCGCCCCCGCAGAATAGACCCCGCCCCCGCAAAAGTTGATACTATAAAAACTTTATCAAATTCTATTTAAAATTAATAAACTTTTTAGGATATGTGTAATTTTTTATTACTAACATCTTTACTTAGTACAAAAAATCAATTTATATAGTAAAAAATTAATTTTTATATGTAGCAACTTTTAAATTTGCATTAAAAATATTTTTTGTCACTCATTTACTAATAGAAATGATCTACATACCCTCTACCCTTAATATAATTTTGACATTTATATGTAGCTAAGGTATATAATTATTTAAAAAAAATTAAAAAAAAGTTTTATTTAAATAATTATGTGTGGTGTTCCCTTTTAAAAGGGCCCATTTTTACATATATTTATTTTGAGATAATTAGCTTAACCGTTTGTTTTGATTTTCGGTCTGATCCAGGATTAATCAAATTTTTAATTGAAGCAAATATAATGTTTTTATGTGATAATTATCGTTTTTGTATTATTAGAAAGAGAATAGAAATTTGTCGCACCCACGACATGTCGCACCCCCCGATTCGGCCAATCAAATCGCACGATTTTGTAGACAAAAAATTTTATTTTTTAAAAATTCAAAATTTTACTAGTAAAATGTAAAAATAAATAAGCGATATCAAAGCATATAATGTAAAATTTTATTCTGAACAACATTTTCTAAGTCATAAAGATAGATTATTTTAGTAAACAAACGTTTTATAAGAAAAAACAAAAATTTCGAACGTTAGCACATATAAAACTTTTTTTTACTAATATAAATCTATCTTTACGTTTAAGAATTATATGTAAAATTTTATGCTAAACAACTTTTTCTAAGTTAAAAAGGTAGATTGTTTTAGTAAAAATAAAGTTTTATATGTGCTAACTTTGAAATTTTTGATTTTTCTTATAAAATGTTTTTTTTTACTAAGATAATCTATCTTTATGACTTAGAAAAGTTGTTCAGAATAAAATTTTACGTTATATGGCATGCTATTTTATATAAATTTTACACTTTATTATGTAAAATTTTTAATTTTTAAAAAATTTTTTTGTCTATAAAATCGTGCGATTTGATTGGCCGAACCAGGCGGTGCGACAAATTTATTTTCCCTATTAGAAAAGCTACAAAATGTGTTAAAATCAGAAAAAATTGAATTATAATATAAATAAATGAAGACACCCGACCTAAACTTTATTAAAAACAATTTGATAGCATTAAAAAATAATATCCAAAGGTTTAAAAGCCTTTAAAAAGGTGTAAACGACCTTAAACCCATTTTAAAAAAAGGATACAAAAACTTTAATACATTCGTTCTTCGGGTGGGTTTGGGCCCAACACAAAGAATCAAGTAATATTGGATGTACACATGCATTCAATAATGTATTAAATTATTAGTAAAAAAAATTTGATGTATATGTGGCCAAAATTATATTAATAAAAATTTTCCATTTTGAGCAAAAATCGGGCGTTACTTTTGTTGGCTACTGTACTAATAAAGCTTATTAGTCACACGATATGTCACAACAAAATTTTTTACATATAAAATTTATAAAAAAAACATATAAAATTACTATAAACTTTGAATCTTTGATCTTTCTTCACCTACATATTAACTTAAAATTAATTTTTCGGGAATATAGAACAAAGTGAGAAGAAAAAATTGGGCTTAAAAATTGAATTAAAATTTCGCCGTTTTTGCACAAAACGAAAATGTAACTTCGCCAAAAACAAATATTTAACGATATTAAGACAATGAGTATGTGTAAAATCATGCCCCGAACAACTTTACTTAGGCAACCAAAGTAGGTTACCTTGTAAGAAAAATGGGTTACCTATGTACTAAAGTAAAATTTTTTGAGTTTTAAATATAAAACCCCGTTTTTTATCAAGATAACCTACTTTGGGCGCTTAAGCAAAGTTGTTCAGCATGCAATTTTACTCGATCCGAGGTCAAACCGCGTTTTCGGCCATTTCTAGATGAAAAATGGGATCGAAGTTAGAAAAAAAATTTTTTTAGAAAAAAATTTTTTTCTAACTTCGACCCCATTTTTCACCTAGAAAATGGCCGAAAAACGCGGTTTGACCTCGGATCGAGTAAAATTGCATGCTGAACAACTTTGCTTAAGCGCCCAAAGTAGGTTATCTTGATAAAAAAAGGGGTTTTATATTTAAAACTCAAAAAATTTTACTTTAGTACATAGTTAACCCATTTTTCTTACAAGGTAACCTACTTTGGTTGCCTAAGTAAAGTTGTTTGGGGCATGATTTTACAGATACTCATTGTCTTAATATCGTTAAATATTTGTTTTTGGCGAAGTTACATTTTCGTTTTGTGCAAAAACGGCGAAATTTTAATTCGATTTTTAAGCCCAATTTTTTCTTCTCACTTTGTTCTATATTCCCGAAAAATTTAATTTTAAGTTAATATGTAGGTGAAGAAATATCAAAGATTCAAAGTTTATAGTAATTTTATATGTTTTTTTTATAAATTTATATATAACTAATACTCAGTTATAAATAGTGTGACAAGCCGGTTGACTGTTATATTACTGCAATGTTACCCATCAGATTTGCATTTTTTTTGATAACTTTTTTAGTATTGTTCGGGGTGTTACAAAAAGTACAGGGATTTTTTATCCAATTAGATCCTCGAATTCAGAAACGCCTTTCACTTGCCACTTCGGGGGCCAGTATAATTTTGGTCAAATACTGTAATAATGTTACACACTTTATCTATTAATTCTGTAAGCCTGGCCAAATTATATGAATTATATGTTACACAACAAAAATTTGTACTTAACCTGGTATATTTATTTATTTATTGCCAAAATTTACACCGTAATTTCCAATAATATTTGCAAATGCATGTAGGCAGAAATTGTGCCACTATAATTTAGGATATATTGTATAACAAAGCAGTAAATTGTGGTGTCCAACCATTTTTGAGAACCAAATGGAAAACGAAAAAATTACACAAATTAGCGATGTTTTTACTCAGCTGAATTTTGACAGCTGTCAAAAATTGGCAGATACGAACGATTCAAACGGAAATTATTTGCTCGGATATTGTTACGAATATGGGATAGGAATTGAAAAGGATAAAAAAAAAGCATTCACATATTACCAAAAATCGGCAGATATGAATAATTCTAACGGGATGTACCAAGTTGGATATTGTTATTATTTAGGGATTGGAGTCGAACTCGATAATCATAAAGCGTTTACATATTATCTGAAGTCCGCTGAGGCAGGTAATCTCATGGGAATTCGGAAAACTGCTATTTGTTACTATTATGGAATTGGTGTGGAAGAAAATGAAGAGAAATATTGGGAATGGCGTAAAAAGTAAATTTTTATTTTTTATTATAATGTCTGTAGTTTTTTAAAGCAGGATTTCTTACACGATTTTGATTATCAGGGAGTAAGCATGAAGGGCATTCATTTATTGATCTATCCCAGCAATTTAAATCTTATTAATACGTATTTATTGCTTGTGTTATTTTAGCCCGTAAGTATAAAGAACATTTAATAATTTTACTAGATAAAAATAGCAAAACAAGAATACAAAACAAGTTCAAAAATACCTATTTACCATTACATATAATCATTTCATTCGCATTAATTTAGTATGTGAGTATAAACAACATTTAATAATTTTACTAGATAAAAACAGCAAACAAGATCACAAAACAAGTTCATAAATTATTAACAATTACGTACAAATCATTTCATTCGCATTAATTTAGTTTGTGAGTATAAAGAACATTTAATAATTTTACTAGATAAAAACAGCAAAAACAAGATCACAAAACGAGTTCATAATACTTATTTACGATTACGTACTAACCATTTCATTCGCATGAATTTAGTGTGTGAGTATAAAGAACATTTAATAATTTTACTAGTTAAATTACAAGTTCATAAAACAACTTCATAAATACTTATTTACCATTTTACAAATTATTTCATTTGAATTAAATCATTTTATTCAGCACGTGAGTATAAAGAAAATTTAAGCCAAACAAGCAAAACAAGTTCATAATTACTTATTTACAATTACGTTCCTTCGCATTAATTTAGTTTGTGAGTATAAAGAACATTTAATAATTTTACTAGATAAAAACAGCAAAACAAGATAACAAAACAAGTTCATAAATACTTATTTACTATTACGTACAAATCATTCCATTCGCATTAATTTTAGTGTGTGAGTATAAAGAACATTTGGGGACGCCCATAGCAAAAGCAGGGGATGGGACTATGGATTATATAGTCCATCCCCTGCTTTTGCTGTAGGAGCTCCATTTAATAATTTTACTAGATAAAAACAGCAAAACAAGTTCACAAAATAAGTTCATAAATACTTATTTACAATTACATACAAATCATTTCATTCGCATTAATTTAGTCGGTGAGTATAAAGAAAATTTAATAATTTTACTAGATAAAAACAGAAAAAAAGTTCACAAAACAAGTTCATAAATACTTATTTACCATTACGTACAAATCATTTGATTCGCATTAATTTAGTTTGTGAGTAAAGAACGTTTAATAATTTTACTAGATAAAAACAGCAAAACAAGATCACAAAACAAGTTCATAAATACTTATTTACCGTTACGTGCATATCATTTAATTCGCGTTAATCATTTCATTCAGCGAGTGAGTATAATGAACATTTAATAACTTTACTACATAAAAACAGCAAAACAAGTTCACAAAACAAGTCCATAAATACTTATTTACCATTACGTACAAATCATTTCATTCGCATTAATTTAGTCGGTAAGCATAAAAATTATTTACATTCAACTAAAATTTAAACCTGCAGATGCGAAATATAATCTTTGTATTTTATATAGAGATTCTGCATATGGAAAATGTGCACACTGTAATGAAGATAACACGAATGAAGCATGGTGTCAATCATGCGACCCTGACATAACAACAAGGTGGACAAGTAGAAATAAGGATATTGACGTTTGCATGAAAACGTTTCAACTTAGAGCCGCGAAGTATGAAGATGTGATTGAATGGATTCCATTTGATAGATTATCAGAAATTATAAAAATTGGTGAAGGAGGATTTGGCTCTGTATATTCAGCAACCTGGTTGGATGGCATACGAAAAGTTGAAACAATTAAAGACGGTAAAAATGATATTTACAAAAGAGTGCGTGAACAATCCAGCACCATTGCACTCAAGACGTTGGCCAGTTCTATGGAAAACAATAATGATTTTTTAAAAGAAGTAAGTTAATTTATTGTTTTAATAATTTATTTAATAACTAATAAACTAATTTGTTGTTTAAATTTCAAGTTCAAAAGTCTTATGACATGTAAATTAAACTATAGTAAGCTCGCAATATATGGCATAACTCAAAATACAGAAACAAAGGAATACTTGATGGCATTTCAGTATGCTAATAATGGAAGCCTTTATAAATTTTTAAAAAATAATTTTTGCAGCCTTACATGGCAGACTAAATTGGAAATGCTTAAAAATATTTCAAATGAGTTAGATAATATTCACAGATATGCAAAGTACATTCATGCTGATTTTCATAGTGGCAACATTTTGCAAGACCAACAATCATATATTGCAGATTTAGGATTGTCTAGAAAAACAAATGAAAAAGTATTAGACGGAGATATTTATGGAGTTATGCCATATGTTGCACCAGAAGTTTTATCAGGTGAGCAGCAATTTACACAAGCAGCAGATATTTATGGGTTTGGAGTTATAATGTCAGAAATGACAACTGGACTAAGACCTTTTGATGGTCACAAATTTGATACCAAGCTTGCAGCCAAGATTTGCAAAGGATTGCGACCAGAGTTTGCACCTGGAACTCCTAAATGCTATATTGAATTGGCTCAGAAATGCATGAATTCTGATCCGCAAAAACGGCCTGAAGCTTTAGATGTTTATAGTATAATAGATGGTTGGCTTGAAGAAATAGTTAATTTAGATGATAATAATGAAATTAAAAAACAATTTTCAGAAGCAGATAAAGTTTTTAAAGCATTGCCAATATCAAGGCATCCTGATGAAATATACACTAGCAAAATTATTAGTACAAAATTAATTTCTAAAGCAATTAAAGGCAATTATTTATTTTAAACAATATATTGTGTTAAAATTATATTATTATATTTTAGTTAAAAATAATAATATTTGTTTATTTAGATTTGTTTCAAGATGATTCTGCTCAAATTAAGCTTGATATTACTGAAATTTAAAAACTCTACTATGTATGTATACAATTAATAAATTTTTATTTTATTGTGAATATGCTATTAAATCCAAATTATAAAGATACAATAATAATTTTAAAAATGGCTATTCTGTAACTTTTTTATTGTATTATACTTTTTTTAATTATATTATAATAATAGTAATTATATAATATTAATTTGTTTAAATAAGAATACCAGTATGATCACGTTTCTTGTGTAACATTAAATTTGTATAGGGATGGTTTCCTTCAACTTTTTTGAAGTCGCTTATCCTGTTTTTTGAAAAACCTTTAGTAGGAGTAATGATTTTCATTTTTCCAATTCAGGCAGAGGTTATGTTGATTCTGACGGCACGGGAACACAACACGTGCATGTCTAATGTATATTGAACGATGGTGTAGAAATATATTCATAAATTGTGTTGTCAAAAATGACATTTATATGTTGTAATTGACTAATGGTGGGATTCTTTTTTTGAAATTATGCCTGTTTAGTATTGTTAATTAATGCGTGCATGATATGAAATCTTATTAAATTGATCAATACATGATAATATTGAGTAATAATAACATACTATTATTATGTTATAGTAAGTTCTTGTATTTCTAATAAGGGTGTTACATAATCGATGTTTGATAATTTTCGATTGCTGTCAGTTATTGATACTGATAAAATGTTTTTTGGCACTTTGCTATTCCAAAACTGTAATCAGACTGTGAGAAAATTTTAAGTTATTTAAATCTTTAATCATTGAGACATATAATCTTTTGCTTATTAAATGACGTAATATATTCATCATAATTTGTATAATAATCAGTTGTCATTCATTTATATTTTTTTTAAAAAAAAAATTGACTTTTGTTAGTTACGCACACTTTGAATTTGAGATTTAAAAATCAATTTCTGTTCATTATGCACACTTTGTATCTTTTAAACTAGATTGAGTTATGGACAACATTAACAATATGTGTTAGTAAGTTACATACCAAAATGGCAAGGTTTATAATAGTAAATCATGATAAAAACTATAATAATTTCAATGTAAACTAACTCAACTCTAAATACGTATTGTAATGATTAGAATAACAAGCAAGTTTTGTATAGAAATTTTTTATAGTAATTCTTGATAGAAGCACAATAATTTCATTGCAAACTCAACCTTAAAACAAAGAGTAAGTTGTAACAGGATTTTTATTGTAATTTACAATAGAAATTTTAATTCACCTTTTCATTATTTCTAATATAATCTACAATTACTTATTCATAATTACATGATGCACATTGTAAGAGTAGTAGGTATCGGGTGTATGACTAAAAACCACTACAATACTACTATCTAATCCAACCAATATCTTTTAATTATGCAAGATTTTGAACCTTTAATTGGTGGGCAAAAAGGGGCATAATTGATATGGTCCAGGTCTCAAGGTTCTTTTAGGGTCTTGCTATGATGTGATCAAACAAGGATAAGTATTTTTGGGATTTCTTGTAAATAGTCTTCTATTGGTGATTCGAATTTGCTCTACTTAGGTCATACAAAGTTTTTTTTGTTTTGCATTACATGGATAGTACATGGATTTCAAAATTTCAGATGGATAGATAGATTTTTTTTAATTTACTGCAAATAGAAATATGTTCACAATTAAGGTTATACAAGAATAATTTTTTATTTAGCACAACAAGGAATCAAAAAATTGTACTGGTTATCATAGATTTTGTGTTAGTCCTATTGGACAATTATGAGAAATTAAGGTCTCCATCAAGTGACACTAGTGAAAATAGCAGAAAAAAATAGATGTCAAAAATTGAACAATTGGCACAATTGGGATCTAAAAAAAATAAATAAAATAAAAATGTTGAAAAAATTGAAAAAATAGGATAGTGGGTAATACAAAATGAAAATCAACTTTGTATAACCTTATAAAATTCTTTATTCTAGTTGTAATAGCTAAAAGGCTCTAATGCAATTACTAATATTATTAATGATCCTCATATGAACAATAGCAAAATTAGATGATACAGGCAATTAATCTAACAATAGACAATATAAATAGAATAGATTAATTAATCAATAAATTAGGTAATTAAGATTTAATCAATTTATAATTTTATATAAAAGGTGATTAATTTGATTTCTTTTTTTTAACTGGGTTATACTAAACAGAATTCAAAGTGCAAGTTAAAATTACAACTAATGACACAACTTAGAGTAACAAATATTCTGCAGATGAAAGGTAAGTTTCATAAGTGATTAATTACAGCAATTTTGGGTTAAAGAAAACTTTCTTAGAGCTAATACCTCTACTTTTATTTCAATACAAATTAATTCAACCTTAACTACATAATGATTGCATATTAACAACCTTAATAATATCAGTGTTTTGGACAAAACTCAAATCTACAGATCAAATTGGGTAAAGTAGTTTGGAGTATTTTAGACTTATATGTCAAAACTAAAATTCCTGGTGCAGAACAGTTTGGATTTAAAGTTAGTTTTACCTGAAACACTGAAACAAATATAGCATTAATTCAATGCAAACCAAATCACCTACAAACTCTGTTTATTATAATAGTAAGTGCTTTTTACAATAAACCAATATAAATTGAATAATTTGATTTCAAATTTAGACTGAATTGCATTGAAGTTCTGGTAATTCAAATTGATTTAATTTAAGCAATAGAAAGTTATTAAAAGAGTAAGTTCCATACCAGAATTTTTACAGTAACAAATAATAATAATTACAATAATTTAAATACAAGCTAACTTAACCTTACACTAGAATATTAAATAAATTCTATAACAAAAATTTTTGCAATAACCTACAATTGTGATAATTAACAAAAAACAAACTAATTTAATCTTAAAATTAATTCAATTTTAACAAACTTAGGATCAAAGAAATTTATAATAATAATGTTTCAGGTTATTGAGTATTAGTAGATTAATTCTTAACAGTAATAACAAAAATACATGGCTGATACTGATTGTTTGTATAAGCAGTTAACCAGTGTTAGTTATGTATTTCCATTATTACTATCAAAATCAATCCACTAATATGAGTAACAAAGATATTAATATCAAATTCAATACTCTAAATTAAAGCCTAATTGATCCAACCCACTAGTTCTAATCCAACCCAACACTATATGGAGTGTCTTCAATTAAAAGGGCCCATTTTTACATATATTTTATTTTGAGATATTTGAGTTTAATTATTTGTTTTGATTTTCGGACTGATCCGGGATCAATCAAATTTCACGATATTGATTGGTTAAAGACGGCAGGTGACTATCGGGTAAACTCGTGATGTATTGGCTCTACGCAGCCTCATGTAATTTTTCTTTTTACATTATCTTGATTTTTTATTATGTAATTCGACTTTCATTTATAATTAAAAAAAGTCAATTATGTCAAAATTTATATGAATTTAACGAAAACTCATTTTTCAAAAAAATGTAAAAATGGGCCCTTTTAATTGAAGACACCCCATATTAGAGCCTACCCAACCCAATCTGCTAGTTTAAGCCTACCTAATTTACTAGTTTAAATCCTATTTAACCCAATCTACTAGTTTAGAACCACCTAATCCAGCCTGCTAGTTTAGAGCTACCCAACCTATTCTGATAGTTTAGAGCTACTCAATCTAGTTTGCTAGTTTAGAGCCACTCAACCCAACCTGTTAGTTTGAATTTATCTTTTTTTTGGTATTAAGAGTAGAGGGTATGTAGATCATTTATCATATGATTTTTGTGGTATTGATTTTTTCTTTTAATGTTTAGTAAAATTTTTTTAAGAAATCATTTAAATTATTAAATAAAATCATAGAACAGGTTTTTGTGATTCTAAAAATAGTAAAATTATCAAAATTGGTTGACTATTCATCAAGTTATAAAGATTTAAACTTTAGATGTCGAAAGTTGTTTACAAAAATCATATGATAATCATATGATATCGACCAATCAAAATCAATTATTTTGTGTAACTCAGGGAAATTTGAGCCAACTGAAAAAACTTTATGATATATAGAAGTATAATTTTTTTAAATATATACTATATTAAAATTTTACTATTATAAAACATGCATTTTATTCTATATATTATAAAATTTTAGTCAAATTTGGTTGCAACTTTAAAAAGTTTTATTAGTAGCACATTTTCAATTTCTATAAATCTCATTGTACCACAAAAATTATATGATAAATGATCTATGTACCCTTAAGGTGAGATCTTGCTTGTATCTTTATTAATAATTTATAAAAGTTACTACATAAAGTATACTTCTTTGTATAATACAAAATTTAAATACATGCAAGAATTGAAGCTCAGACTAATTTATCTGTGACCTAAACCTAAGTTTAGGATTTATCTATTAGATATTGAATATTATATTATATAGAAAAAAGACTAACAAATAAATATAAGTTGTAATGTAATTTAAATTACAATAAAAGCAAATAAATTTTAATTAATTTTTGTTTTAAGTAAATTGTTTAAAATTTAAATTGATTTAAGGTTTATTTATAGTATAGCACATCAAAAATTAACTATATAAATAATTATTAATTCTATTAAACAAACTAAAAATAAAATTTTATTGTAATCTGCAAAATTGTACAACTCTATGATTGATTTTTTGATTACATAATTGCAATATGCAATTGCAAATTTATAATAAATTGGATAGCTATAACAATCATAATTGTAATTACAACTATAAAAAATATTAATTATAGGGTCTTAAAATTATTTAAACTACAATAATTAATTAGAATTAAATAAATTAACTAGATAAGTTACTATTTCAATAATGAAAACTATTTTATAGTATCTAATAAAATTTAATCCAGTGGCCCAATTTGGATAAAACAACTGCCAGAGCATTTGACTCAACCAGACGATTCTAAAGAGTCCAAATCATCCAAATTTAATTACAAAATGCTAAGATCATTAAGGATTTTCTACTCAGATACAAATTCTTAAACATGTGAAGTGATACAAATCCTTAATGATCTCAAGCATACCTTTTTATGATTTTGAGTTCATTAGAATCATCTCATTGAGATGAATATTTTGGTAGTTGTTTCATCCAAATTGGATCATAAGATCAAAAGTTATTTGCTATCTAACCTTTAAGAAGCTTTAATAGATAATTTTAAATATACATAAATATAAATATTGGCCAATCAGATTTTATAATCTGTATTAGTTAAAAATTGTGACTATAATAGCATTAATATGAATGTTAATACTAATGTTAATATGAACATTAGTATTAACATTAATATGAATGTTGTTATTCATTATCTGTGTTTTTATTAAAAAAAAAAGCTTGTTTATTTCATGTATAATAAAAATGACAAAATTAAAAATTATTATTATATTGATATATAATCATGATATAAGTCTAATTACTATATACAAATATGAATGTAGTGACTAGTCACTCCAACAAATAAAAAACCAGATGCCTATTAAAAAATCTGCATTTTAAAAAATAAAATTCTACCCTCAAACCTGTTATAAACTTTATTTAGTATGCTGCTAACCTATAATTTCTACTCTGTATCCAAAAATTCAATCTCAATAATTCCAGATCTATTGCATAGGCTAAGTTTTGGCTAGATTGACAATCTTAAACATTTTGTACATATATATTTATTTTTTATAAAACAATCCCATGGTTATATGATCTATAGAACTATGATCTATTAAATAATGCTATCCAACTATTTTACCTTCTTTCATAACTTGAACTCAGGCTTATATTTATAATCCTAAGCTAAATTGATGCTGCAAAATTGAAGGCTTTCCCTATTTGTGACAGTGTGTGAGTGGGTATACAATGATGCAATTATAAATCTGTTCATTATATAAGTTCATATATACAAATTTTATATATACATACAAAGGTTATTGTAGTTTATAAAAACTAACTACAAATATAATTAAAAAGTATATTATTAGTTTGTAGTTTAATATATTAAACTGTTATATAAATAGAAGAGAAATAATTTAACACATGCTCTTTTTCTTGACATAAAAAAGCACAAAAAAATAGTAAAGAAAATACAAATCTAAATATTAAGTGTATAATAATTAATTTTTTTTAAATGGCAAAAGCCAAGCTTGATATTTGCTAAACTGTATATATATTAAAAAATTTCTATATATTTTTTTAATATAGTGAAAACATATATTTGATTGTAGTTTAAATTTATTATTAGCCAAAAAAAAATACATCCTGAATATTAAAACATAAATGTATATTTTAAGAATTTTTTTAAATAACAAGAGCCAATTTTGAAAAACTATATAATATTAAAAAATTTTCTGCATTTATAAAATTAAATCAAAAGAAGTAATATAATTTGGTTTTTTTTCAAATTTACTACAAAGTTATAATTAACAATAAACTTTTATTTTTGGATATTATATTTTTTATTGCAAAACAAATATAGTTTGGTGTTATTGCTCTATTTGTGGTAAAAATGGAAATGTTGTAAACACTCAAACAGAAAGATTGCATCAACAAGAAGAATTTGGAAGAATAGAACATTCTATTAATAATAGTCAGGAAAAAACTAGAAAACCATTATTATCTACTAGTTAAAGCTTTAATATATCAATATTATCTGCTGAAAATTTAAGTATATTATCTTTAGCAAGTAATATTAAACAAAGAATTGAGCAATAACCAAAAATTAAGAAGTAGAACATGAAGCAGAAGAAATAGATAAGAGGCTTTCAGAAATTAGCTGATCTCTGAAGGTGGAGAATCAACTGAAGTAGGGTTCCTACAAACCTGGATCAAGTGAAACTTTAGGTTAGATTTGGGTTTGATTTGATTTGAAATCAAACCCCAAACCCAAACTATGATTAAAAAAAATATTTGAGTTTGAAGTTTGCAAACTAGTTTGAGTTTGAATAATATAAATATATTTTTATATTTTAATTGATAATCTGCCAGTCAACTAGAAAGTTATCATAGTATAAAGTATAAAATGTGCCATGCTTCCATTTAAACTTTTTTTACTAAGATAATGATACTTGTCAACTAATTGAAAGTTGTAGAGCTTGTCAAAACCCATCTAATAGTAGTTAGATCATCCAAATCAGCACAATGGATGGTGATATATTGTCAAAAAACGATTGGCTGACTATATAAAATCTCCGTATAAATAAATATTGTTTATATAGAGATTTTATATAGTTAGCCAATTGTTTTTCGATAATATATCACTATTCATTGGGCCAATTTGGATGATCTAAACACTATTAGATAGGTTTTGACAAGCTCTACAACTTTCAATTAGTCGACAAGTATCATTAACTTAGTAAAAAAGTTTTTAATGAAAGAAAGCCACATTTTGCCTATGATTACTTTCTAGTTGACAGGCGAATTATCAGTGGATTATCAATTAAGTAACTTGTTTAAATATAAAAATATATTTATATTATTCAAACTCAAACTAGTTTGCAAACTTCTTTTTTTATGTTCAACGATCTTGCTTCTTTTTATTATTTGAGAAAGGGTAATACAATGCTGCCACTGATTACTTTTAAAACTCTATCAAAAAGAAACTCTTCAAGTACTAGGTACCCAAAGCGATCTGCCATAATAACCTTTCATCTCAAGTCAGAGCCTGAACTTGCTCAAACTTTTGTACAATGTATGCCCAACTATCACTGACACCGGCATTGTATGCCATATCAAAACTGTTTTTTTTCTTTCCTTTAAACTTTTCCTTCTTCACAAAGGACATGAAAAAGGGGGAAAATAAAAACAGACAAAATAGAAAACGAATACAAAAAGGAAGTAAAAAAAGGGAAAAAGAAAAAACAAAAGAAAAGAAAAGAAAACAGCAAAAAGAAAAACAAAAGAGAGAAGAAAAACTAATCTAAATAATAGTATAATCAAAGCCTATACTACGCTCATAAAAATCACACAGTATTAACTAAGATCTCATTACTGTATCTAAAGTAAAACCATAAGGAAAAAACTAAACTAAGAGTTTGAGATATGCCAATCAAAACTTTCTAGAAACCCTCCATAAACGTCTTTCAATTATTGCAATACACATGAACATGTTGGCAGCTTGTGTTGTGATTTCTCATGACTTCTCGTGACTTGCGTTTCCATTTTGGAATGGGTAAACAATGTCAATCTTTTGAAGGGGGTATGCTAAAATTCCCACTTTTTTGTAAAAATTTTGCGAAAAGCCGTATGGGAGGCTAGAAAACCAACGTAGAGAGAGTATGAGAGTTTGCAAAGTATAGAATAGTATAGAAAACCAGGAGCTTGCTTCCACTATTGCTTCTACAAGTTCTTGACATGTACTTCCGGTATTTACCAACTACTTGTTCAATAGTTTTATAGACTTCCACTGGGGAGCCAAAAACCCAAAGAGAGTTCTTTTTCAACTCTAGTTCAGTTTTCCAAATAATCTGAAGACTCATCAAGCTTAAGACTACTAGTCCTAATTGCTACAAGAGAAGTTTTGTGTATTATTTTCTATACTAACTAAATTCTTGGTTGCAGGTCCATTCAGTGATTGTTGGTTTGAGGGATCATCAGAAAGAATTGGATCATAACTAGTTTGCAAATTTCAAATCAAACTCAAATCAAACTTAGTATAATATTTGGGTTTGGTTTGAATTTGATTATTTTTTATTTGAATTTGGGTTTGATTTCAAACTTTATAAAATTTATAGTTTGAGTTTGGTTTGATTTGGGGTTTGATCAAACTCAAATCAATCCTGGATCAAACTTCAGAAACCTAAACTTAAGTATCAAATATAATTCTGGGCAAAAAATTATAATTTTGTCCAAAGTTACTAAATTATTTTTGACCAAAATTATAGATTTATTAATATTTAATAATAATAATTTTTGTCTACTGGGCCAATCTTAATAATTTACTACCAAAATGATCCTCTCAATAAAAGGATTCTAGAAAGTCCAAAATTATTAAAATCTAATCACTATATCCTAAGATCATAATAGATTTATGTAACTATAGAAGTTTTATAATACTAAACTTGAATTTTATATAAGCAAATTTTTTTATATAATTAACTGTTTAAGCATTAATAACTTTTTAAATTATAAATATTTCATACTTTATATATATATATAAAATAAATCTTTTTGCCAATTAGTATTTTACTATGAAAGTTTTATAAAAATTATATAAATTTTATTAATAATATAATTTATTTTTATATAATTTAAGCTTGCTAAATAAATTATATAATAAATAATTTATATTTATATATTTTTATATAAGTGTTTTATAACTAACTGTCATAGCAATATATTACTACTCCTGATCATAATTTCGAACTCTTTCTGATGATTCCTTGCACCAAATTTTTCAAGAAAGCTGACCTACGAAAACTATACAGTTATTATATGTAACATGCAACAAAACTTCACTTTTAGCAACTGGGGCTCAAGGCCATTTACTGAGTATTTGGTTTCAATAAACCAAAAGCAGTTGTTACTGAAATAGAGCTAAAAAAGATGACTCACCTAAGCGAGGCCTCTTAGCAGAAGTCTGGAAAACTACCAAGCGAAGAAGTAGTAGCTAGTTTTGTCAGGGTTTTTGGATGTGAAAACATACAAAAGTGCTTGATTAGATATTATATTCTGTATAGTATAACTCTTTCAAGTCTTTACAACTTGGTGTTCTCCCCTTTTGCTCCTTTGGCATTTTTGAAATTTTGACAAAGTGGGCATTTTGGCTTACCCCTTTAAAAGATCAGCAGTGTTTACTCCTTCCAAATCTGGAATGTATACCTATTTGGAGTCGACGTCACAAGTAGTCATCAGCTGCGATATAAACAGTAAATAACATGTCAGAGATGTTTTGGACCATTCGCAGAAATTTTTTACAAACTATGCTACAAGGCGGACTCTATTGTTTCTGTTTTTCCTTTTTTTTTCTTTCTTTCTGTTTAGCATTGACATATAATACTTGGGTAGATTGTCTATACAGTATTAGGGCAGTGTCATTAATCACCTGATTATTTTTTATCAGAGGCCTACCCCCTTTCTCTTCCTTAATATATAAAGAGTCAGGTTCTTATATATAATTTTAACTTTTTTTACCCCCCTCCTCCCTAAAAAATCACCTGATTTTTGTTACTCCCCTTATATAATTTTATAGATTATATATTTCATTTCAAATTTGTCAAGATTAGTCTTTTTTTTGTTTTTCTCATCTTGTTTCCTTTTCTTTTATTGTTTTTACTTGGTATCTCATTTAGGTTTAGTAGTTGCCCTCTTTTTATTCTTTCCTTTAAATTTCAATTTTTCTTTTTTTCTTGTGATGGATTTTAAGTAAAATCATTCCACTATCGAAGCTAGGTGAGAAGAATTTAAAGAAAAAGACGGTCTTGACAAGGCTAACAGCAGCCATTCAGTGAGTACAGGGATAACTTGTAGTGAGTTATGGGCCTCTGTATAATAAAAACTAGTTTCGCAGCAGGTCGCACCTGGGTACTTCAGTATCGAGTAAGTTTTTATTAATATAAGAAGATTTTAGTTAGCAGCTGAAAAAGTTTAATATAGCATAATAACTTACTGTAACTGAGATAATGTAAATTTTTATAACCTCCTATAATAAAAGCAGGATTGCTAGTTAAAAAAAATATATATATATTACTACTCCTAATAAACCAATTAGAATGCAGAATTAGGTGTAATAAGAGATTGAGGCAATTATGATTTGTTTCAAAAACAGCTATAATATGAAATTTTGACTATAAAACTATCTTTTATACTTAACAAAAAATATCTTTATAAAATTTTGGGTTAGAAACAATTTTCTAAAAATCTCTATTCTAATTCTAATCTTACACTTACTCTAACCCTAAACTAATAAATAAATTTATTGTTTTGATTTCATATTATACTAAATCTTATAGAGTGCAGTGTATCACATATGCAGAAATACGAAAATTCTTTATATCATATAAAGATATTATTGCAGATTTTGAAATAGTAGAAATATAGTAGTATACCTTAGAACATTGATTGAAAATTAATATGTTATTATACATGAAAAAAAATTTGGGGCACCTATAGCACCTCTGATTTTTTCAATTAATCAATATGGCTGAGTTGGTGTATATTTGAATTACAATGATTTCTACCATAAATTTGTAAAAATTCTTTTATGAAACTTGCTTACTATTCCAGTTTGTATTTAAGGTTAAGTTAGCTTTATTGAAATTATTACAAGTTATGGTAAACAATTCTGTTACAAAACTTACTCATTATTTTAGTATATTGCTATAGTTGAGCCAATTTGCAATTAAATTACTGTTAGTTCTATTGAAAAATGATTTGCTACAGAACTTATTATTGCTCTTTTCAATTTGATCGTTTTGCAAGCTCAATGAGTCCCATGATTATGAAATATACAATGTTACATTTTTCAGATCCCATTTACTATATTAAATATAGGAAATATGTTTTCCACGCACCCGCATAGCTTGCACCCCTATGCATGATATAAATAAAGATCATCAAGATAAGATTTTTTTTTTTGTTTGATTTTTTTTGTTTATTTTTGTTTTTACTATATTTTGTTACTAATTTTTTTTCTTTTTTAGCTGCCATCGTTTGTCGTGTTGTCTTGGTGTCATTGCAAGTGTCGTCATACTGGTAGGTGTTGTCGTAGGTGCCATTGTAGGTGTCGCATTAGATTTTCTTCTTGGTTATGTTTCTTCTGAAAGTGATCTTGCACTGGTGTTCTTCTTATAAGTTTCTATAGAGCAGTAGAGAACATTCTTGGTGAGTGGTTTTGTACATTTACATTTCTTCAGTGGGTGGTCTTGCACTTTTTTCTGGAGTTGTATAGTATGGTGTAATCCTGGTAAGTTCTCCAGTTTGTGTTAAGTAGTTTATTGGTTTTCGTTTGTCCTTTTTTTAAATGCTTTTCTTCTGATTTTGCTATTGGAGCTGTCGTCGTTACTGGAGTCATGTTTTAGGGTAAGTTTTTCTTATTGTGTCAGGAGGTTTTTTTTATATTTACTGATACTTCTCTCTCTTCTGGGTGTGATTTCGCCATTGGAGCTGTCGTTACTGGAGTTATTGGAGTCGCCGTTTTTGGGTAAGTTTTTTTTTGGGGTTGTTTTTTTTTTTATTTTCTTATATATTTACTAATGCTTCTCTTTCTTTTAGCTGATTTCACCATTGGAGCCATCGTTGCTGGAGTTATTGGAGCTGCCGTTTTCGGATAAAAAAGTTGTTGGAACCGTCATTTTAGAATCATCGTTTTCAGTAAGTTTTTTATTTTTGGGCCATTGCTTGTTTTTTTTGTTGTTTTTCCCTCTTATTCAGGTACTATCTCTTCTCTTTTAAGGTGCAATTTCACTGGCATTACTAAAGCCATTGGAGTCGCTATTTTTGGGTATGTTTTCGTTTTGGGACTGTTAATTTGTTTTTTTTTATATTTACAGTTGCTTTTCTTCTTTTAGCTGTGTTTTCGGTTGGAGCTGTCGTTACTAGAGATATTGGATACTTTTCTTCTTTTAGATATGATTTTGGCATTTAAGCTATCGTTAGGGTTCGGGTTCGGGTTAGGGTTTGTCTTTTAGTTGCGATTTCGCTGTTGGAGCTGTCATTACTAGAGCTTTTCTTCTTTTAGGTACGAAATCACGTTGGAGCCATTGTTAGGGTTCGGGTTAGGGTTCGGGTTTGGGTTAGGGTTCGGGTTAGGTTTAGGGTTCGAATGTTCATTACTTCATTTTTTTTAGTCATAGTACGATTTATCATTTGTTTTATTCTTGTTTTTTTTTGTATTCTTGTTTTTTTAATAAAAATTCATCGTTTGTTGTATCTTGTTTTTTTAATAAAAAAAATCTTAAAAATTCTTAGAATTTTTTTAAAAAATTTGCTATTGACGTTGATTGGCCGGGTACAGCGATTGATAACGTGTTTACGTGATCAGTTTTGATTGGTCGATAACAGGTGCATGGCCGCGTGGGTGCGTGGAATTTCAAACCCATAAATATAATAAAAATACCAAAAAGTAATAAAACGGATTCTGAAAATATAACGAATTTAGGTAATTGCTTGTATTGTAATAGGACCCTGAAATATACATAAATAGGGCAGGTATGAGTTTGCTTATTTTTGAGGTTTTTATATAGATCTTTTCTATTTATAGTAATTTTTTTGCTTAATTTGAAGTTTTGTCTGCAGATCTTTCCTTTTTTAGTAACCCTATAATTAACCTGACCTATCTATGTATATTTTGGAGTCCTATTGTAATTGTAGAACTCATTTCTTATAGTGATTAAATTAAACTAAATCAATAATAACAATAATGCAGTACACAATATTTAAAGTTGGTTTGTATTGCAATTACCATAATTTTCATCAAGAGTTATGGTAAACTATTCTTTTTTGAAATTATTTGCTATTCCAGTGACTACTATATGTAATTTAAAGTTGTGAAAGTTTTGTTTTGCATAGAATTTTCACGATTTCTAATGAGTTACATAAAAAAATTTTAAACACTTGCCTGCTATTCTGGTGATCACAATGTGGTCGAGTTAGTTGCATTTTGATTTTTGTAGGATAAATTTGAATTAGTCAAAATTTTTAGTTTGTATTGGTGAGCTACTATAAAACTATTCAGTTAATGAGAGTTAGCTTGTATTAGAATTATTGTGATATTACTATAAAAAATTCTGTTATAAACCTATTCAATACACAATATATATTTAATGTTGAGTCTGTATTATTAATTACTATAAGGTTGTGTTAGTTTGCATTAAAAATTATTATGATTTATACCATGAGATACTGTAAAAATTCAGTTTACCTTATTATTTTGGCGATACACAGCATGTCTCACTAACGCATATTATTAAGATTATCTATATATATTAGTTAATCTAAAATTCATAAAATATGCATAATAGACAAAATTCAAATTTTAAAAATTATAAATGCCAATTGAGTGTGAATAAAAATAACTGCTCATTCTTGTATTCTTGATTTTCACATTTTAATTTTCACGCTTTTTTTTGATTATTAATTTATTGATTAAAGTTTTTAGTTTGCATTGGTGAGCTGCTATTAACTATTCTATTAATGAGAGTTAGCTTATATTAGAATTATTGTAAATTACTATAAAAAATCTGTTATAAACCTATTTAATACAAAAAACATATTTAATGTTAAGTCTGTATTATGAATTACTATAAGTTTGTTTTAGTTTGCATTAAAAATTATTATAATTTCTATTATAAGATACTATAAAAATTCAGTTTACTTTACTATTTTGGTGATACACAGCATGCGACTCACTAACGCATGTTATTAATGTTATCTATATATTAGTTAATCTAATATCCATAAAATATGCATAATAGATGAAAATTGAATTTTAAAAATCATAGATGCCAATCAAGTGTGAATAAAAAATAACTGGTCATTCCTGTATTCTTTGATTTTCAAATTTCAATTTTTATAAAGTTAGCTGATTTAAATTTTATGAGTTTATGCATATATATGTAAGATTGGCCAATTGAGTGTAAATAAAAATAACTGGTTGTTTCTGTATTTTTGATTTTCGCATTTGCATTGATTATTAATTCATCAATTACAAATTATAATAATATAAATCATGCATAATTACAGTTACTGATAATTATAATTCTTATAAAGTTAGCTGTTTAAATTTTATGAGTTTATGCACATATATGCAAGATTGTCCAATCAGATAGTTTAAAGTGGACATTTGCATACAGGTGTCATTTTATAATTTTAGTATATATATACTTATTGTTTAAACAATAAGTCACATAAACTGCTATATAAAAGACCTATCTCTTACACCCCACCAATATTAAAACCTAATATTAGCCTCCGGGTCTAGTATATGGTAAAGTGTTTGTACTATTAGAAGAGAAAATTCAAAAAGAATGCATATTTTTCATTCATAGTAAGCAGCCTAGATAATTAGGATTCTGAAATATACATAGATAGGTTAGATGTAAGTTTGCTTATTTTTGAGGTTTTTATGCAGATCTTTTTTATTTATAGTAATTTTTTGCTTATTTTTGAAGTTTTTTGCAGATGTTTCCTTTTTTAGTAACCCTATAATTAACCTGCCTATCTATGTATATTTCAGTGTCCTGATAATTAACAAAAACCGCATTTGGTTATTGTAGATTTTGAGATTCACACCCAGGTCTAGTAATATAGGGGTCTGATATCTGGGGGATCTTGTATACGGCAGTTTACGGTAATTCAAGCATCAATTTTAAATCAATATGCTAAAAGTAATCTGGTATAAGAGCATACACAGTATATGGATATGTTAAAAATTTTTATTTACTTTTAATTATTTTAAAACCTGCAATAATATATTAACTAAATATTATTTATATTATTTATATATTTTATAATAAAATTTATATTTCTAACTAGTTAATATACTAAAATTATTTCATTAAAATATAAAATAATTGTAAAATAGTTCAATATATTTATATAAAAATATATTAATATGAAATGAAAAAATGTGTTTGTTGCCAGAGGTAGCAGTCACCAGAGCATGCTCAACCAATTAGATTGTGTAATGTTTGATCAAAACAAAAACAAAGCATTGAAACTTACTATCATTAGGGTCAGGGTTAAAGCCATAGTTAGAGTTCAAGTATAGCTTTATATATAGTAAAATTTTTTTTTTTGCATAAAAAAAAGTAGTTTTATAGACAAAATTTTAAGTTAGAAGTGATTTTTTAAAAAAATAAAGTGTTTGTATTTTTCACATTACACATGATTCTTTGATCTAATTGGTTGATTACACTCCGGTGACTGTCACTGCTGGCAACAAATAGATTCACTCTTTTATTAAATAATATAATTTATAATTCTATAGTAATAAATTAACAATTATTATAAAATGCTCCTATAGTGTTGAACACCATAGGTATGAAAATTATTTGAAAAAGTTAAGAGCCAAAATTAAATCTGCAAATCTGTGTAAAAAAAAAAAACAAAAAATAAATTTTTTATAAAACAAAAAATAAATTTTAATTATTTTAGGCCTGGAATTTATCGGGGCATTAGTATATACAATTTGGCAATAAATTTTTTTTGTTAGAGCCCCAAAGGTGGTTTCATAAGCAAATTTTTGAAATATAAATATTTTTGAAATTTATGTTACACCTGATCTTAAATTTTGATTGGCTATTCTAATAGTTTCATGTAACATAGTGTTCAACACCATAGGTGCATTTTTGTAAACTTGTAAGTTAATATATTAACTAAATATTATTTATAGAGTAAATTTATTCATTGCCCCATGCGATGCGCCTTATATGTCGCTCTCCCAATCAAATTTCAAGATCAGGTGTAACGTTACACGATCAAAAAATTCAAAACAAACGTTCGTTTTGTCAAAAATCGTCTATAACTTAAAATTTGAAACTACTCTTAGGATTCTAACAAAAAAATTTCCTTGCAAAATTTTACTATAAAACCCCCCTCTCGCCCATACACACAATCTATACCTCACCCTAACCCTATCCAATGAAAAAACAGGTTATTTTAATTGTTTTGATTTTACATTACACCTGATTTTATGATCTGCGGCAGGTGCGACAACATCGCACGTGCGATGTATAAATTATTTCTTAAATTAATTATTAATTTATTTACAAAATATTAACTAGAGTAATATTTAATTTTTAGACCAGTGTATGCTAATAGCACTTGAAAATTAAACTTAAGTTGCTTTAAAAAAAAAGTATGCTAATGGCACTCAAACAATTAAATTTTAAATTGCTTTAAGAAAATATGTAATGTATAGTTATTAAAATATGTATATATAATTAATTTAATTTTATATCATACATCTATACAAACAGCGGCATATAATACATACATACAAGTAGAGATGGGCAAATCGCGGTTTTTTCAAAAATCCCGCGCGTGATGCAGATCCCGCGCGGGATTGTCTAATAAAAAAAATCAAGCAGAATATTTTTTGTTTTTAATTTTTTTTTATATATTTTAATTTTATATTTATTGTAAAAAAGAATGACTTAATGGATATTATATTTATTTATTTATAGCATGTAGCTATAAAATGTACTATGCATACTAAATGATGCATATCAAATGCCAATAGAAATTGGCCTAGATATGTTAATGCAGGCCAGATAATATGATAATGCCGGCGGGATAATTTATTTGGGATCATATTAAAAATCCCGTACGGGCTCTAAAAAATCCCGCGCGTGCCCATTTCTACATACAAGTCTATACAATACATATTTCTGTAAACCCTAGTGGGGTAAGAGACTGCTATTGTACTTATATGAGCACACCGGTACGTACGTACGTATGATGAAACGAAATTATGTGAGAATGTTTCCACGTCATTTCTGAATTTAATCGAGTTATTTCTCGATTTTCACCGATCGTGAAATGGACCAGGTCAATTCGTGATGCAGACATGAGAAACAGCAATGTAATAAACTACTGATGATAATACGTATTATACTAGGGTGGAGCATCAACTATGTAAATCAAAACTATGTTAGATACATTGATCAATTTACTATGATCAAATTTTATTGGCGAAATTAATGTAATAAATTGAATATTATTTTTATATTGTTTAATTATAAAAAAAAGAGCAATATTCTAAAAGATTCACACAAGTATCGTACTTATTTTTCGAGTTTCTTTTGAATGAGAAATGTTCTTTAGAACCATTTCGAAGGTTCTATATTTAATTTTTTGCGTTAGCTCTAAATAAGGTTCAACTTATTTATTTAACTTATAGTTTCGAGAGTTTTTTTTTTATATTTTAACTAACAAAATTCAACTTATTCTATAAGACAATTGTACAAAATTTATATATCGATAAAAAATTTGAAAATATAGTTTTATTCTTTAGCATTTTTAAAACAATTCGTGAAAGTTTCAAGGTAATTCGATTTCTTGATAATAAGTTGAATCGCTTTGAAATTTCAATTATTAATTATATTATGTTCTTACTGTAATTACGGTTAAGTATACAATCCGAATTTGAATAAATTAATTGTTGTTTGTGTATCGCAAAAATCTGTGATATGAAAAATGCTATAGTTATCTAACATAGGTTTGATTTCTTAGTTGATGTTCCACCCTAGTATTATACGTATTCTTTTTAATGTATGAAAATTTAGCTAGCATTTAATTTTTAGTCGAACATATATTAATACATTTTTATTCGCTTTTTATTTATTTGTATAATTTTTAATTTTTTAATTTTTACTTTATTATTACTCTTATGGTTATTATTATTTTTATTTCGAAATTTTTTTCGTTTCTTTTTTTTTTATAATAAATGTTAAATGGGTATCGATTCTAAAATGACAATTCAGAATCGACATAAATTCAGAAATGACGGAAATGACGTGGACAAGAATACATAAACTACTATTTTTATCATTATTAACAGATCGCGTTTATTGCAATTTTATTTAGATACATTAATTCGATGTTATTGAGTTTTTTATTTAAATTTATTTAATATGGTTAACAACCATCTAAAATGGCGTCAGCAAAATCTTGCTTTTTATATATTGGATAACTGTATTTTCACATGTTGCTTATCTGTATTTGCGTAACGTATCGCCTTGATTTTTTTTAATATACGCATGCCGTACGATCAGTAAGTGATTCGTAGTTACGCATCCCTGGGTAAAAATTTATACATGTATATTTTTGTTAGAAGATTTCATTCCAAAAAAAAANAAAAAAAAAAAAAAAAAAAAAAAAAAAAAAAAAAAAAAAAAAAAAAAAAAAAAAAAAAAAAAAAAAAAAACAAAAACAGAACCCACCCTTTAAATAAGAAGCCTCAACAAAAGCACTAAACTAACCATTAAAGGCGAACTCAGCATGACTTTGCGATAAAATCAGCTGATCTTGCAATGATAACTGCTTCGTCACTTCAGCTTAGCATGTTTGAATCCTGTGACAGATTAAGCCACAGATGTCAATTACTTGACCGATATCCGACATCAATTTAGACAATTACATGTAAAGTACCGAGTATATGAAGCGAATAAGAAAGTAAAATTCTATGCAATTGTATTACATGATTATAATATTACCTGACTATAAAAATAAGATTTTACTAGTTATATACACTTTTTTTCGTCGTTTTAACAGTATGACCTACATACGAAATATTTTTTATATCGATTAATGTCGAATTTTTTCATCGCTTTAACAGAATAAACCTACATATGAAATATTTTTATAACGATTAGTGTATATCTAAGTATGGAATGTGTCAATAACGCGTTATATACAAATATAATAATGCAACGCTCCTGGTTCTAGCGAGACTGCGTCGCGCAGCTACCCTAATTTACTATAGTTTACATCTTATTTATGGATTGGAATTAATCATTTAACTTATTTTACAGCAGTGTTAAATCGTTGCCCAAAAATTTAGATAATGACTATATATTTTCAAGATGAAGAAAAAAACTATTTTATTGAGCTAAATATTTTGTTGATAAACTATTTAGAATCTCTGAGATTTTGTGTATAGTCGTTATGAAATCTATAATCATTAGTACCAGGTGTTGGGATAACATGAGTCTCATCATTAAAAGTACCAGGAGTTGGGATAGGTTTATCACGACTATTTCTTGATCTCAAAAAATATAAGAATCCGAAAATTATAAAGATAAAAATAAATCCACCAACAACAATGGCACTAATTATAATGCCACTTGTTCCCTGACCAATAGTTGATGCTGAATTTGAATTTGTTGATGAAGCGATTGATGAAGAGGTTGATGATGAAGTAGTTGGAGACGTGGTTGATGAGATGGTTGATGAGGTAGTTGAAGGTAATGAATTGGGTTGACTCGAAGTAACCCAAGCATAGTTTTGAACATCAAATAAATAAGTATTATAATTTGGTGATCGTGAAGAGGTTTGATGTCCTAAATATAATGTATAAAACATGTTAGTAAATATCTAGAAATAATTAAACGAATTAAGAAAATTTACAAATTCACAATAAATGGAAATCTTTAATTTTGCCAAGTATGAAAATATACAGTATTATAATAGTATAATTTTTAAAAGTTTTTAATAAACGAAATAATTACCAAATGCAATAAACATGATGCCATTATATAATGCTGCAGAATGATAACAAAGTGATGGTGAAGCATATGCTGAAGTAACATTTGGAGCTGACCATTTATATGGTGAAACATTCGTATCCAATATTGCAAGGTCAGGAAGTGCAATGATAATATTTTTATTATTTATATCACTTGCTGAATTTCCACCAAACAATATAATATGCCCATCATTAGCTAAAATCAAAAATGAAATGAGAAATTAACGAATTACAATATATAAATTATGGATATTGTAAATTGAATTTATTTACTTAATACAGTAGTATGGGAATTACGAGCTGTAACTACATCGCCATAAGCATGCTAGAAAAAAAAATTACGCATTACATAAATACTGTAAAGGTTCATTTTAATTTCGCTAGCTAAAATACAAAGTTTAAAATTCTGATATTTGACATATATAATGAATTTTAAACTATTTAGATTTACTGCAGTTCAAAAACTATATACTTACCATTGTAGTCCAGCTTAAAGATTTTGTATTAAAAATTTGTATCTAAATTGAATTGTAAAAATTACAATTGATATTAATAAATTTAATACTGAACTTGAAAACACTATACCTCATTCATATCAACATTACTGTAAACACGATTAACTTGATGTAATCCGCCTATGTAAATTATGTAACTATTATTCAATAAATTGGCAGTATAACCACCACGAGGTGTTAAAACATTCGCTATAGTGTTCGGCTGAGACCATGTTAATGTATTTGCATTAAGTACATTCATAAAATTAGCATAATTTCCATTACGATCGTCACCAACAATAGACTCTACTTGAAATCCACCAAATATAAAAATATTCCCTGTATCGACTATGACAGCCTGCATACGAGTCATCGTTATAGATGTATTATAAAATCCTGTAGTAGTTGTCGCTTTCCATTGTAAAGTATTTGGATTGAATGTATATATCAATGAAGAAGGGTAAATTACGGCTGATGTAATATCTGTAGTGAGTCCTCCGATTAAGAAAATATTTGATCCATTTACAGAACTTAGACATGATGTAGTAAGAAATTCTTTTTCAGGAGATCCCGCAACAACATTCCATGGTGGCGCGCTTATTTCAAATTTTTTTGATAAATCAATATATATCACTTCATTTGTATAAACAAAATTAGTTCCGTAAATCCCACCTATAACATAAAATTTGCTACCATCTAAGACACTAGTTTGATAATATCTTGGTAAAGGTGTAAACTGGCAAATTACAAAAATAGGTAAAAGACATGACATAAAACATGCATAAAAAATCCTTTGAAGATATTTCATTTTAATTCAATTTTTTGAATGAATTAAAAATATCTCACGCTTTGCCATCTATCTTTTTTTAAATATGCTGTGATTTAATTTTGGCTGGCGTTTCTTCTTTAAATGGTTGCGAAATGTAACGATTTTTTCCATATTTTGATGCGCGCGCGTGCGCAAGTTTTTGTGTTCTGTGTTGCTAGTAACATGAGTATATTAATATAGTAAGATCCCCAAAAATTACAGACCGAAATTATTGCTGTATTGAGCGAGAATTAACATATTTAGATAAAATCGAATATAAATCGAATGCTCATTTGATCTCAAATGATAAGTTTGTCAGAAGAATAGTTTGCCGCAGTAACATTTCTCAATACCGACTTAACTATGATAAATTCAGACCGTTAAAGTAATGTAAATTCATTGTTCACTCTCAACACGATATTTGATTTTCTATTCTCCTTTTATATTTAGTCTTGTGTTTTAACAAATTTATGTTTAATTTTTATTAAAAATGCACGCATATTAGAATTTAACTTTAAATCTTAATATAAAAAAAAATTAATGTAACAAATTATATAAAGTTTATAATAGCGCAAAATCACATAAGTGTTTTTATAATACTTTTATAAATTTATAATATATACGGAATTTTTTTTGTGTTAGAAAATAGTAATATCCTTCTTTTTCTGCATTAAGTTCATACTACTGTAATGCATTATCTTTCACATTTAATATTTTCGCGAATTTTTCTAATTGAATTACTGATAAGGGAATTCAATAAATTATTAATATTCGATTTCTTTACAAGTATAATTAAGACAAAAGTAAATCAGAAATAATGAAAAGTTTATAATTTTTTAACATTATATGTTTCCTTTATTCTAATGCCAACGTTCATTATTCAGATAGGGAATAACAACGCAATAAATTTTTAATTTTTGCTGATAAATTTTATGCTTACGATTAAAGCACCTATATTAAATTAACATAATATTGTTATTTTTCGGAAGATAAATCTAAGTTGAGCAAAACTAAATATTCGATTTCAGGTTTTTTAATTTCTCAGCATCCATACGTTGTTGGTAATAGATGTTATTTAAAAAATTCAAATATATTCATCATCAATGATGGTAAAAAAAAATCTTTTCAGCAATTAAAAAATAATGTTAAATTTGAATTTAAATATACACATCCAGAAAATAACCATCCACCGTTTGAAAAAACAGAGTTTATCTTATTAAATATGCGATAATTACATAGTTATTGAAAATTCATTGAGGTTTAAATACTGTATTATTAGTCATGTTATTTCACTAATATTTTTTTGAATGTGTTAAATTTAAAGCCGAGCAAATATTTATACATTGCTTAAAAAATATTACTTTCTAGATTCACTAATGGATTGTACAATTAAATAGTCCCACATCAATTCACAAAATTGTGGCATGACGTGCCTGATTTTTTTTTCCGTCATTCAACAGAGATATTAACAAATATAATAATTGCGATATTCAGTATTATGTATCAATAGCAATAAATTTAATAACTATTTTTTATAAATATACTGTACGTATATGCTAGCGAAAAGTAACGGAAAATTTCCGATTGATAAAAACTTGCGCAGGACTTTGTCAGTCATAACTGGAATTTCCGGCATTTTACAGTACAATTTTGTGATCTATCCACAATATTTATATGAGTCCTAAACAATATAAACTAGCTAATTTTATTTTCCAAATATTTAAGAATTAAAAACTTCTTTAATAGCATTAAGTTTTTGAAAATATTAACCGTATCATTCAATATTTTATTACAATATCTATTGAAGAAATTATTTTAAAAAATTAAGTCTAATCAAATATCATATTTTATAGAGTATATTTACATCACATATGTGCGTTGTCACATCTGCTGAAGATAATAAGATTAGTTATAACGTAAAATAAAAACAATCGTTTCTTTCATTATGGTGAGGTAATTTTTAGTGCGTGAGCAAAAGAGGGAATTTATAATAAAACTTCGCAAAAATTTTTTGAATTTTTCTAATCGTGCTACGTAACACTGATCTTGAAAGTTGATTGGTCGATCATGTGAGGGCGAAGAATTAGTACTCGATTTTAAAATATTTAAACAGTACATAAAGTCTATTGTAAATTGCTGGAGATTTCCGTTTAATTAAACCAAATTCTAACTTTATTAGTCATTATATGAACCTCGATTAAAAATTATTGCCAGTGCACTGTATCTAAATATAGAGCTTTTTTTTTACAAAAGAATGCAGAAAATACATTGTCACTTAAATTAATAATTATTCCTGATTTTTTTAATCCTCTTCTGAAGATTTTATGCTGTATAAATTCTTAATCATTTTTAACATTTCATAACGATTAATTTTTAATTTAATATTAACTACATATTTCAATTAACAAGAATAAACTTATATTTAACCCATTTTACATACTAACAAACTCTTTAATGCATATCTAAGTTCCTTGTTAAATTTCATTAAAGTATCTTTATGGCTAACCTTATTTTCTTGTCTTAGGTTTTTCTATATATTTATCTGATAGACATAAATTACTTAGGATTCTAATATCATTCTAATTAAGCATAAACAAATCATAAAAAAAAAAAATAAAATAAATTTAAAAATTAATAAGGAATTTCAAATGAATTGATATTTCGACTATTTTTTAGTAGTTCAAACTTTTTCTTGATTTCGCTTGTGTTGATAATCTTGGAAGTGCACATATGATCCGGGTTATTTTGCGAAACTATCGGTAATTCATTGATCATTTCATTAGCTTCCAAGAATTGTTTTTTATTTCATTTTCTATTGGATCATCTATTTTTCTATTCCATTCGTTAAGTTTATCTTGAATGTTTGAAGCGGTAGGACGTTTTTGTGGGTCAGAATTCATACATTGTTTTGCTAATTCAACAAAACACTCAGGAGTTCCAATAAAAAAATCAGGTCGCAATCAATCACAAATTTTTACCGCAAGACCAAGATCAAATTGATGACCGTCATAAGGCCTTTTACCATTAGAAATTTCAGTCATGATAATTCCTAAAGAGTAAATATCAGATTTCTCTGTAAAATCTTGACCTGATAAAACTTCTGGAGCTACATAAGGCAGAACACCGTAAATTTTTCCAGTTTTACTGTTCATAGATAATGAGAGACCTAAATCAGCAATATAAGAGTTATCTAAATCGTGTTGCAAAATATTGCCACTATGTAAATCTCTGTGAACGTATCCTTGAAAATGTATCATATCGAGATCAGAGATCATGCATTGCAATAATTTTATTTTTCTTTTCAATCCATCCGAGCTATATCAACAAGATTTTTATTTAAAGATTTCTTATTAGCATATTCCAAACAAGGATGTATCTTTCATAATCGTTTTTGGTTATTCCATAACATTTTAAGAATGATGGATATACATCTCTTATTTCACAAAATACTTTTAATTCTTTAACGAATTCTGAAAAGTCATTTAGATTAAGCACTTTAAGTGCAACTGTTGTATTTAAATTTTGACTCTTATTAGTCCAAGATGTACTATATACAGTTGCAAATCCACCATTTCCTATTTTTTGAATATTTTTAAACTCATTGTAAGGAATCCATTGTAATCTATATCCGTTTTCAGTCAACATTTTTTTTAAACCATCATCAATTCCAAGCAATTTAGATGCACATTCGTATTTTTCTGTAAAAAAAATTGTATATTAAAAAAATATTAATAATAAATAATTAAAATATCGAGAATATTTACCTGCTGTTTCTTTTTCCGCTCTAATTATTTAAATCGATCATTAAAATATATAAATATATATAGATTAAATATGATATTTTTACCTTCTATACCATTGATTAGCCTTTTGTAAATCCCTTTCGACCCCGAATCCGTTTCGATAGCACCGAGCAACTTCAAATTTTCCACTAACAATTCCCATTTCAGCAGACTTTTTATAGAATTCAAAAGCTTTCTTTTCATCCTTTTCAACCCCAATTCCATACCGATAGAAATCTGCAATATTAAATGCCCCACTAGCATTTCCCATTTCAGCAGCTTTTTGGTAATAAAAGAATGCCTTATGTTCGTCTTTTTCAACACCGATTCCATTTCGATAGCAGTATCCAATTTCATTTATTGCAGTAGTATTTCCCATTTCAGCAGCTTTTTGATAATAAAAGAATGCTTTATGTTCGTCTTTTTCAACACCGATTCCATAATGATAGCAGTATCCAATTTCTTTTATTGCAGTAGCATTTCCCATTTCAGCAGCTTTTTGATAATAAAAGAATGCCATATGTTCGTCCTTTTCAACACCGATTCCATTTCTATAACAATATCCAAGATTATATACTCCACTATTATTTCCCATTTCAGCAGCTTTTTGATAATAAAAGAATGCTTTATGTTCATCTTTTTCAACACCGATTTCAAGTCGATAGCAATTTCCAATTTGATTTATTGCAGTTGCATTTCCCATTTCAGCAGCTTTTTGATAATAAAAGAATGCCATATGTTCGTCTTTTTCAACACCGATTCCATTTCTATAACAATATCCAAGATTATATACTCCACTATTATTTCCCATTTCAGCAGCCTTTTGGTAATAAAAGAATGCCTTATGTTCATCTTTTTCAACACCGATTCCATGATGATAGCAGTATCCAATTTTATTTATTGCAACAGCATTTCCCATTTCAGCAGCTTTTTGATAATAAATGAACGCATTGTGTTGATCTTTTCAACACCGATTCCATTTTCATAACGACATCCAATATAATATAATGCGTTTGAATTTTCCATTTCAATATATTTTTTATAATAAATGGATATTATGTGACTATTTTTTGTTGGTTTAAAGAGGAAAAATACTGTATACTTTGTTAAGAAATCTTAAATACAATTTATTGTTATACAACATTTAATGATACTTTCACGATTTCTCTGCTCTTTTCCAAATATGGGTTCTCCAAAGGTTCTCCAAGAATCAACCTAGATGCACAACAGTTATTACGTAATTTTAGCAATTTTGAGTACCCTAGCCATGGCAAAAAAAGTTCTGGTCATGTGACGATTTGCAGTAAATTAGTCAATAAGGATTTCCAATTTGGTGTAACGTAACACGATCAGGAAAATTCAAAACAAACGTTCGCTCTAAAGAAAATTAGAAGAAATCGCTTGTTTCTCGACAAACTTCATAAGAAACAACCTTCTGCGCACTAACAAAAAATGCTGGGGAGGCAATTTTACCTATAGCACTCTCTAAACCTGACCCTGTTCCTAACCCTACCCCTAATCTAAAGAAACTTAAAAGATTTTTATCGGTTATCACGTGACCAGAACTTTTTTGCCATGGCTAGGGTACTCAGCAATTTTTATAACATTTTAGATAAAAATCAATAGTACAAATGGATACGTATTATTGAAATCTGCTCATGTACGGCCATTATTGTGATTTGCCATTGGTTGTAATGGATCAAAATAAAGAATCCGTTCAGTGCTTGAGCACTATTATTCACTCTGTGATTTATTGAATATCTTCAAATTACTCTATTAATGTATTATATCTATTGCCTATTTACGATTTTCACAAATTATTGTACAATTTTTAACGATAATAATATTATTAGTGCGCTTTTAATATTTCTTGCTGAAAATTTTAATGCAAAAAAAAAGCAGAATAGTAATACAGAACATTAGTGCGATAATGAATATCCATAACAAAAACTACTTGAAAATACTTTATTTACTCTTATAATTATGAAGTTTTGGTGAACTTGCGCATAAAAATAAAAGGTGGTTTGAAACTAAGGTGTTCTCAAGCCCCATTCTCGATGTGATTAGCTAATAATCGTAACTATGTTCATTTAATGTAATCAATTAAAATAAAGCTTGTATTTGATACTTGAACGTTTATTGTTATTCTTCTATTGACCAAATACATCGTCAACAATTAAAAAAATAATAATAAAAAGGTCATTTAAGTATGGAAAAATGTCAATTCAGAATCCACTAGTTTTATGTCCTCGTCGAAATTGGATTGTCATAACAAATAAGAAATTATTAATGGAATAGTTGAATTTGTAGTCATATGAGTAAACTTTTAGCATAAGGAGTAAAATAATAATTCGTTAACGTCAATAATGGGAATCCATGACAAAGTTAGTTGAGCGATCTCTTTGGATACTCGATTAATTTCAAACTTTGACAATCAGGCGATAAAAAAAGAAGTTTTTGTGGTATGACATTGTATATTGAAATGACATCATTAATATTCTTCAATTTAATATTCTTTACAAATAAAAAAAATTTTAATTACTTAATAAACTTTACAACATTATTTAATAATGATAAACGTAATAAAATATTTTCCGCCAAGAAAATTTATTTACAGACACTTTTGAACCATCGATTAAGGTGCCTATGAATGCCAAAATATTTGTTGATTAAAATGATAACGATAAATTCACTGATATTTTTTTATTACGTACAGTATTTAAATTTATTTATTTGATGCAATTAACACGTGTTCAATACAATCACGGTTGATCCATTAGAACACCCTATATTTATGTTTGTCTACGCGTATAATCTTTTCTTTATTTGTGATCCGCCATATTTCCTTTTTAATGATAATGAATAATTTATCTTGTAAAATAATTTATTACTAGTATATTGGCTATTTGGGCTAACTAACTGAAACATAGATTTAGTTGCATATGTTTCCCAAATTTCTATGGAAACTAAGTTGTATTTCTGAATTTGTAAGTCTTTAAAACTAAATTGACTTTTGATTCCACAGAAAATTTAAATGGTAAACTTTGTGAATTGTTTTAATTTATTTTACTCATGACAAGCCGCATTTCCTTTTTTTACATTCTAGCATATTTATCTGTATTATCTGTGCTGAGTGTGACGCAAGTGGTCTTTTATGCTACTTTAGTCTCCGGGCCATGATCATTTTATTTCCTAAAGTAACTAATATTATCAGCAACAATAAGTTGTTTTCATGTAATGTTATGTAGAATTTTTATAAAAGCTTTATTTAAACATATTTAAATTATATTTAAAAATTATACTTTTTATTAGAACAGATCTATGAATTTATATTTGTAAGATATATTTTTGCATTTATGATATTTTTGTATTTATTGCTATCACTACTATTTATTTATTCATTAATTCACACAAAAAATAAAGAATTTACTTGAATTATGTTTTCAAGTTTAAAAATATTTATTACCATCTCTTTTTATTCAGATTCATTAAGTTTCGAATATAAACCTATAATTTTATTAAGTATATGAATATTCAGTCATGCAATGCTCCATAAATATTCGTCTGTTTAAATTTATAAGTAAACAAGAAATAAAATTCTAATTAAGGTATTGCAATAACTATACATGAATAATTACCATCACGCGAATGTGTCAAGTAATGATAATTAGTAATAAAATTATTTGACACGATGATTAAAGTTGGTCACAAATAGTGCTCCGAATCGGGTCGGGTCAACTCGAAACCCGACCCGAAATTTCGGGTGGGGTCGGGTTCGGGTTAGAAAATTTTTACCCGAAAGTTTCGGGTCGGGTTCGGGTTGAGAATTAACCCGACCCGACCCAACCCGACCCGACCCAACCCGACCCGACCCGAATTTTTATATAGATTAGTCTTTTTTTTCCTTTAGAATAGCGGTTATCATTTAACCAATCGGGATGCAGGATCAGGTGTAACGCGAAATCGAAACGAAACAAGATTTTTTTTAAACAATCGCTTCTAACCTAAAATTTTGACTATGAAACTACACTTTTTTTTTAACAAAAAAAATTCCTTGCAAATTTTGGGTTAGAGAGTGAGGGTCTCTAGTTATTGCATCTACCAAAAGCTAATCCTAATCTTAGTCCTGCCGTTACTTGTTTTGTTTAATGTAAAATCAAAACAAACAAAATAATTGGTCGATCAGGGGTGACGCGATGAATAATAATTTTTTTTTTACATCAAAGGTCACGCAATTTTTTCCTTTTTTGTTTTTTTTTTTTTTTTTA
>QKWP01000304.1:22413-149962 GCA_003550325.1 Gigaspora rosea | reverse complement strand
TTTTTTTTTATGTTCAAATCTAAGGTCACGAAACGAAATAACGAAATTTTTTTTTTTTATGCACATCTAAGGTCACGTAATTTTTTTTTTTATTCACATCTAATTACGCAATTTTTTTTTATTCACATCTAAGGTCACGCATTTTTTTTTATTTTTATTTACATCTAAGGCCAAAATGGTATTTTTTTTTAAAACTTTAGCATGTTGGGCTTAAAAATTCGGGTCGGGTTCGAGTCGGGTCGGGTCGGGTCAGGGTCGGGTCGGGTTGAAGTGCTAACCCGAAAGTTTTCAACCCGACCCGAACCGACCCGTTCGGAGCACTAGTCACAAATAATTGATAAATGTTCGCAAATAAGATGCAATCTTCGTTACAAAATATGTTTTTTATATAAAAATGGGTATGTACTTTATACATTTATTTCATTCTAAGATTTTATTCTTTTTTAAAAAAAAAATATATGTTAATGCATGTCTGTAATTTTACATTTTTATTAGTAGCAAAGTTTTACGTACTGTACGTACAGTGTACATTACAGAACAAGTCATATACTCTTAAGTGCCCAATTTTTTTGTTGGTAAGCTTTAATCCCTGGTTTTTTCCCATTGCGTGTCATCTATTAATTTTCTTATACTAAGAAAGTATACTTGAAATTTGTCCAGAATTTAATACTTCTACCGATTTTTGATAATAAATGTATGCCTTATATTCATCCTTTTCAACGCCAATTCCAAAAAGATAACAATTTGCAACTTCATTTATTCCTTTAAAACTTCCCATATCTGCAGATTTTTGATAATAAATGAATGCCTTATGTTTATCTTTTTTAACTCCAATTCCAGATTGATGAAATAATCCAACCGTATACATCCCTTTAACATATCCCATTTCTGCTGATTTTTGATAATAAATAAATGCTTTATATTTATCTTTTCCAACTCCAATTCCATTATAATAACAATATCCGACCATATATGTTCCATCAGCATTTCCCATCTCTGCTGATCTTTGATAATAAATGAATGCTTTATGATCATCTTTTTCAACTCCAATTCCATAAAGATAATAATCTCCAACATTTGAAGTATAACCCATTTCTGCTGCTTTTTGATAATAAATGTATGATTTATATTCATCTTTTTCAATTCCATTTCCATTTTGATAACAATCTCCAACACTATTTGTTCCCCAAGCATCACCCATATCTGCTGATTTTTGATAATAAATAAATGCCTTATATTCATCCTTTTCGATCCATTTACCGTAACGATAACAATTTGCAATAATGATTTGAACCGTAGAATTTATTTGATTATCTATGCAAAAATTTATAATATTGATTGGATTCTGCTCCTTCTTTATTAAAAATTGTTCTAATGTATTAAGAATTGAACAGAAATTTATTCCTTTCAATCTTTCTCCTTCATATAGATTACACATTTCTTTAACAATTTCAATAAGAAATTTCTTGGAAAAATCTCGAGACATGCTCTCTTCTAAATACAATTCAATAGTAATGATTGAATAATACCGGATGAACTGTGATTTTTTCTGGTTGTTTTCAAGTAAATTATCGCACGATGTTACATTTTGATGCATCAATATATGTATTACATCGTTCTACATATACATATATATAGAAATACAGAACAATATAGAAAACTTTTAATTGTTATCATTTTGCTGATCATCTCAATAGTTTATTAACGATTTGCAGTCACGTGAAAAATGCGTACAGTACAACTCATACAGGGGTCCCAAATTCCGGATCGGAATACTTCGAACTGCATCGGAATCATGGTCGGCTGAATCGGAATCGATCAGTTTTGCCCCAAGATCATAAAAAATTTTACTAATAAATCACTAAGTAAAAAAGGCCCAGCTGATAATCTTGGTTTAGAACCTGCTAACAACTAGGGCTAAATGCCGACCTTGCCCAGGAGATAGCCCTGTAAAAATCCATACAGTACCAAGAATTCCAAGAACGTAACAAGAAACGTTGTTATTGGATAGATCATTGTATGTAGGGATGGGTTCGGTTAGCTAGGTCAGCTATCGGTCAGCTATCATCGACTATCGACTACTAGCCGGCTATAGCCGGCTATAGCCGATAAATTACTTGATCAATTTCTTAATNGCTATAGCCGGCTATAGCCGATAAATTACTTGATCAATTTCTTAATCAATTTTTCAATCAAACATATAAATAAGTGCCAAATAATTATTTTTATATGTTATACAGTTATACATATTAGAGTACCCTAGCCATGGCGAAAAAGAAGTTCGGGCAACATGTTGTAAACAGTCAATCAAAATAATCAAAATATTGAAGATCCGATCTACATTTTAAAACAATCTAATTCTGGTCAGTTTAAAGCTCATCCACAATAGGCCAAACGATTTGCAAATCTGACCAGAATTAGATTATTTTGACCGTCAAAAATTTCACTATCACGTGATTTTTGGTCAATAAAATAACGAGAACAGGTGTAACGTAACACAAGCGGAAGATCGCTTTTTCAAATTTGAATAAGAAATCACCTTTCGCGTTCTAACAAAAAAATTCCTTGAGCAATTCTACTATATGTTTTGCTAACATCAAGCCCTATAGGAACCCCAGCACTAACTTAAAACGATTTGGTTTGTGCATAGTCACGTGACAGTGAAAAGTGACGGCGATCCTGGGGAAGATGGAAGATGCTAGGATATGTCTTTCAATTATTCTATATAATTTGTACGCTTCATGCTGAATTAAGCAATAATTATGATTTATCAGCCAGGAAATAAAAAATTGGTATCGGCTAACCGGTCAGCTAAGCCGTTATAGTCGACTACATCGACTACGGCTATAGCTGATCGGCTAGCCGACTATTAGCTGACCGAACCCATCCCTAATTGTATGTGTAACATCATTGTGTATACTTTTAAATGTGTTCTTCTGAATGAACGCAAAGACCATCTGTCAGAATTTGTATAATTCATTTAGATCAATCTTGATTTATTAACAAAGAATAATCTAGATGTAAATGCACTTACTAAAGGTTTTATGCGAGCTTTTCTTGTTGTCCAATTTTAATAAGCCTTGTGGCATCTAAATTTTAAACATATACCTGTTATACCTTACAACGTTTGGCAACTACTGTAATTTAATAGTTAAATGAGTTGTATTATTTATTGAAGATCTATTTTGAGATGGATTTAATCCAGAAAAGGCTACATTTATGTACAAGCAGGCTTTCTATTTAATTAAATCGATCGTGTTAATATATATTTATTTTTATGCACGATATATCTGATCAAATATTTTTTGCACACTTATCGTTATGATTTTGTCCGGGAAAATAGTTAATTAATGTTAGTTTGATGAACTATCGACTTTTTCTGGATGCTTCTCAATTTTAAGCACAATTGTTTAATCGCATAATTGAAGTAATGATCTGCAGTCACAAGATCCAAAAGTTGTCGATCATTCGTCATCATAGGCAACGTCATCGGTTGACAGTGCTGAAGTAATATTTATCGTTACTAGAATGAATGACCAGAAATACGATCAAAAATAATAAATTACAGAAGGATAATAATTTGGAGTTTGAACCAAGTTGGTTATATAAACCAATAATTTGTCAAAAGATAAAGAAAAACGATAACAACGAATGTTTTAAAGCGACATGAAAACGTACGTTTACACTAAATAACTATTTAGATCAGTCAAAAGATCAAAAATGATAACGTTCATATAATATAAAATCGAATTGAAATCCATCATATAATTAATTGTCAGAATAGAATAATTCTAAAGTAGCATCTTAATTATGGATTGGAATTAAGCATTTAAATTATTTAATAATGGGATTAAATCGTCATCCAAAAATTTGGACATGAAAAAATTTGGACATGACTATAATTTCAAGATGAAGAAAAAAACTATTTTATTGAGCTAAATATTTTGTTGATAAATTATTTAGAATCTCTTGGACTTTGCGCATAATCGTTATGAAATCTATAAGCATTAGCACCAAGCGTTGGGATAACATCAGTATTAGCATAATATGATGGAATATCATCAGTAAAAGTGCCAGGAGTTGGGATAGGTTTATCACGACTATTTTTTAATTTTATAAAATTATAAAAATGCACCCACAATAATGGCATTAATTATAATACCACTCGTTCCCTGACTTGTAGGTGGTGCTGAATATGAATTTGTTGATGAAGTGATTGATGAAATGAAGCGGTTAATGAGGTGGTTGAAGATGATGAATTGGGTTGGCTCGAAGAAACCCAAGCATAGTTTTGAACATCAAATAAATAAATGTAATAATTTGGTGATCGCGAAGAGGTTTGAAGTCTTAAATATAATGTATAAAACATGTTAGTAAATATCTACAGATAATTAAGCGAATTAAGAAAATTTACAAATTCACATGAAATAAAAATTTTTAATTATGCCAAGTATAACAATATACAGATTATAATATATAATTTTTTAAAGTTTTTAATAAAACGAATAATTAAAATTAATTACCAGATGCGATAAACATGATGCCATTATATAATGTTGCATAATGATAACAAAGTGATGGTGAAGCATATGCTGAAGTAATATTTGGAGCTGACCATTTATATGGTGAAACATTAGTATCCAATATTGCAAGATCAGAAAGTAATATTATCATCATTGATATCATTTGCTGAATTTCCACCAAACAATATTATATGCCCATACTTAGCTATAATTAAAAATGAAATGAATTATTAACGTATTGCAGTATATAAATTATGGATTTTGTAAATTGAATTTATTAACTTAAAACAATAGTATGAGAATTATGAGTTGTAACTGCATTGCCATAAGTATAAAAATAATTACATTATACTGTAATAGGTTTATTTTAATTTTGCTCATTAAAACACAAAGTTTAAAATTCTGATATTTTGAACATATATAGTGAATTTTAACTATTTATATTTAACTTACCATTGTTAGACCAGCTTAAAGATTTTGTATTAAAAATTTGTATCTAAATTTAATTGTATAAATTAAAATTGATATTATATAATACTTAATATTGAACTTGAAAATACTATACCTCATTTATATAAACTATGAAACTATTATTCAATAAATTGGCAGTATAACCACCACTAGGTGTTAGAACATTTGTTATAGTCTTCAGCTGAGACCATGTTAATGTGTTTGCATCGAGTTCATTAATAAAATTAGCATAATTTCCATTATGTTCTGAGCCAACTATCGAATCTACTTGAAATCCACCAAATATAAAAATATTCCATTATCGACTATAACAGCCTGCATACGAGTTATCGTTTTAGATGTATTATAAAATCCTGTAGTAGTTGTCGTTGTCCATCGTAAAGTGTTTGGATTTGAATGTGTACACCAATGAGGAAGGGTTGATTAATGTTGCAAGAAATCCTTTGTCAGGAGTTCCCAAAGCAACATTCCATGGTGATGCACGTATTTCAAATTTTTTTGATAAATCAATATATATCACTTCATTTGTACAGGCAAAATTATTTCCGTAAATAACACCTAAAACATAAAATTTGCTACCGCGTAAGACACTAGTTTGATAATATCTTAGTAAAGGTGTAAACTGACAAATTACAAAAATAGGTAAAAGACTTGACATAAACATGCATAAAAAATCATTTGAATACATTTCATTTATTTTAATTCAATGTTTGAGTGTATTAAAATATCTCATGCTTTGCCATCTATTTTTTTTTTAAATTTGCTGTGATTTAATTTTGGCTGGCATTTCTTCTTTAAATGATTGCAAAATGTAACGATTTTTTTCCATATTTGATATGCGTATTTTTATGTTCTTGTTGCTAGTAACATGAGTATATTAACTCAGTAAGATCCACAAAAATTACGGTCCAAATTATTCTGTATTGAGCGAATTAACATAATTAGATAAAACTCGAATATAAATCGAATGATCATTTGATAATTTTGCCAAAAGCATAGTTTGCTACGAGTAGCATTTTTCAATGCCAACTTAAATATGATGAATTCAGACCGTTAAAGCAATGTCAATTCAATGTTCTCTCTAAACCGATATTTTATTTTCTAATCTCCTTTTTATTTATTATTGTGTTGACAAATTTATGTTTAACTTTTATTAAAAATGCATGCACATTAGGATTTATGTTTAAAACTTAACTAATATAAAAAAAAATTGATGTAATAAATTATATTAAAAAATATAATAAATTTTATAATAGCGCAAAATCGCCATAAGTGTTTTTATAATATTTTTATAAATTTATAATTTATACGGAATTTTTTTGTGTTATAAAATAGCAATATCCTTTTTTTTTCTGTAATAACTTCATACTAATGCATTACCTATCACATTTAATATTTTGTGAATTTTCTAATTTTCATTGTTGTATTAAAAGAATTTAATAATATTTTAATATTCGATTTTCTTATTAGCAAAATTAAAACAATATAAGTTAATGAAAACTTTCTAATTGTTTAGCACTATATGTTTCCTTTATTCTAATGCCAACGTTCATTATATAGATAGGGAATAATAACGCAACATATTTTCTTATTTGTCTCATGCTTACGACTAGAACTCCTACTTCACATTAGCATAATACCATTATTCTCGGAAAATAATTGTGAAAAACTTAATATTCGCTTTCAGGTTTTTTTTTAATTTCGCAGTATCTATATGTTGTTAGTAACAGATGTTATTTTAAAACTTTAAATATATTTATCATCAATAATGGTAAAAAAATAACTCTTTCACCAATTAAAAAATAATGTTAAATCTGAATTTAAATATACAAATCCAGAAAATAACCATCCACTGTTGTAAAAAACGGTGATTTATTTGCATATGCAGTAATTACATAACAATTGAAAAATTTTTGAGTTTTAAATATTTTTGGTCACAATATATTATTAATTTAAAGTTGAGCAATTTTACATACATTGAATTAACTGTGTTTATGCTTAAAAAATATTACTTTCTAGATAACGTATGGTTTGTATAATCAAATAGTCTCACATTAATTATATGAGTTTTAGACAATATAAACTAGTTAATTTTATTTTCAAAAGATTAAAGTATTACAAATTTATTTAAGTATTTGAAAATATTAAACGTAGTATTCAATTATTTATTACAATGTCTATTTTAAAAAATTATTAGTATTTTAATATAGATGTACAAAAAAAAGAAATCCTGTTTATAATAAAAAAAAAATTAAAAAGTCTAATTAAATACCATATTTTATAGAGTATGTTTGCATTGTTGTCACATCTGCCGAAGATCATAAGATCAGTTGTATTGTAAAATAAAAACAATCATTTCTTTCATTAGTTAGTTTATGGTGAGTTAAGTTTAGTGCGTGAGCAAAAGAGGGAATTGATAATAAAATTTCGCAAAGAATTTTTTTGTTAAATTTTTGACAAACGATTGATCATGCTACGTAACACCTGATCTTGAGAGTTGATTGGTCGATTATGTGAAAGGCGAAGAATTAGTACTCACTTTATAATATTACAAATAGACTCCTAGGTTTGGTTTGGATTTGTCAAACCAAACCCAACCCGAATTCAAACTATAAATTTTGCAAGTTTTTAAATCAAACCTAATAATATCCAAACCCAAACAAACTTGAACATACATTCAAGTCTGGTTAGGGTTCATTAAAGTTTGCGAACAGTTCGGGCTCAATATAATATCACATACCGGTCAACCAAATAATATTTGCTGATAACCAAATCAATGATTACCAAGTTAGAATCATTAGCTGATACGTATCAAACCTTATCAACTTGATCAATACAACTTTTTTATAAATGAAACACATATATTTAAACAGAACACAAAGTCTATTGTAAACTGCTGGAGATTTTCGTTTGATTAAACCAATTTACAACTTTATTATTCATTATATGAACCTCGATTAAACAATATTGCCAGTACGCTGCATCTAAAAATAGATTCCTGTACTAAAGAATGCAGGAAATGCATTGTTGCTTAAAATAATAATTCCGGATTTTTTTAATCCTCATCTGAAGATAATATCCTTTATAATTTCATAATCATCTTTAACATTTTCAGAACGCCTAATTTTAATTGAATATTAACCACATGTTTCAATTAACAAGAATAAACCCATATTACCATTTTTGCATAAAATAACCTTGACATGTGACCTAACAAACTCATTAATACATATCTAAGTGCCTTGTTAAATTTCAATACAAGTATATTTATAGTTAAGCTTATATTATTGTCTTAGGTTTTTCAATACATTTATCTGAAATTACTTAGGGATTTAATATCATTCAAACTTAGGAATTTCAAATGAATCAATATTTCGACTAATTTTTAGTCGTTCAAACGTTTGAATGATTTCGCTTGTGTTGATGATCTTTGAAGTGTACATATCATCCGGGTGGTTTTGCGAAACTATCGGTAATTCAATGTTCATTTCATTAGCTTTCAAGAATTGTTTTTTTATTTCATTTTCTGTTGGATCATCTATTTTTCTATTCCATTCGTTAAGTTTATCTTGAATGTTTGAAGCGGTAGGACGTTTTTGTGGGTCAGAATTCATACATTGTTTTGCTAATTCAACAAAACACTCAGGAGTTCCAATAAAGAAATCAGGACGCAATCCATTACAAATTTTTATTTTAAGACTAAGATCAAATTGATGGCCGTCATAAGGCCTTTTACCGTTAGAAATTTCAGTCATGATAATTCCTAACGAGTAAATATCTGATTTCTTTGTAAAATCTTGGCCTAATAAAACTTCCGGAGCAACATAAGGCAGAACACCATGTATATTTCCAGTTTTACTATTCATAGATAATGAGAGACCTAAATCAGCAATATAAGCGTTATCTATATCATCTTGTAAAATATTGCCACTATGCAAATCTCTGTGAATATATCCTTGAAAATGCATCATTTCAAGATCAGAGGTCATGCATTGCAGCAATTTTGTTTTTCTTTTCCAATCCATCCGAACTACATCAGCAAGATTTTTATTTAGAGATTTCTTATTGGCATATTCCAAAACAAGGATGTATTGTTCATATTTGTTTTTGGTTATTCCATAACATTTTAAGAATGATGGATATACATCTCTTATTTCACAAAATACTTTTAACTCTCTTATGAATTCTGAAAAATCATCTATATTAAGCACTTTAAGTGCAACTGTTGTATCTAAATTTTGACTCTTATCGGCCCAAGATGTACTATATACAGTTGCAAATCCACCATTTCCTATTTTCTGAATATTTTTAAACTCATTGTAAGAAATCCACTGTAATTTATATCCGTTTTCAGTCAACATTTTTTTTAAATCATCATCAATTCCAGGCATTTTAGATGCGCATTCATATTTTTCTGTAAAAAAATTGTATATTAAAAAAATATTAATGTTAATAATAATTAAAATATCGAGAATATTTACCTGCTATTTCTTTTTCAGCACTAATAATTTAAATTGATCATTAAAATATTTATATCATGTATATAGATTAAATATGATATTTTTACCTTTTATAGCAATGGTTAGCCTTTTGTAAATCCCTTTCGACCCCGAATCCGTTTCGATAGCACCGAGCAACTTGAAATTTTCCACTAATATCACCAAGTTCAGCAGATTTTTTATAGAATTCAATAGCTTTCTTTTCATCCTTTTCAACTCCAATTCCACGCTGATAAATATTTGCAAGACTAAATGCACCACTAGCATTTCCCATTTCAGCAGCTTTTTGATAATAAAAGAATGCCTTATGTTCGTCTTTTTCAACACCGGTTCCATCTTCATAACACCTTCCAATTGATTTTATTGCACTAGCATTTCCTATATCAGCAGCTTTTTTATAATAAAAGAATGCCTTATGTTGGTCTTTTCCAACAACAATTCCATCTTCATAACACCGCCCAGTATTATATATTCCACTAGCATTTCCCATTTCAGCAGCTTTTTGATAATAAAAGAATGCCTTATGTTCGTTTTTTTCAACACCGGTACCATCGTCATAACACCTTCCAATTCGATTTATTGCAGTAGCATTTCCCATGTCAGCAGCTTGTTGATAATAAAAAAATGCCTTATGTTCGTCTTTTCAATACCGATTCCACTTTTAAAACAACGCCCAATTGCATATGTTGCATCAGCATCTCCCATTTCAGCAGCTATTTGATAATAAAAGAATGCCTTATGAACACCAATTCCATTTCCATAACACGACCCAATATTATATATTGCATCCGCATTTCCCATTTCAGCAGCTTTTTGGTAATAAAAGAATGCCTTATGTTCGTCCTTTTCAACACCGATACCATCGTCATAGCACCTTCCAATTTGATTTATTGCAGTAGCATTTCCCATTTCAGCAGCTTTTTGATAATAAATGAACGCATTGTGTTGATCTTTTTCAACACCGATTCCATTTTCATACCGATATCCAATATCATATAATGCGTTTGAGTTTTCCATTCCAATATGTTTTTATAATAAATGGATATTATGCACTATTGTTTGTTGGTTTAAAGAGGAAAAAATACAGTATACTTTGTTAAGAAATCATAAATAAGATTTATTGTTATACAACATTTAATGATAACCTTTTTTTACGATTTCTCTGCTCTTTTCTAAATATGGGTTCTCCAAGGTTCCCAAGCATCATCCCAGACGCACAACAGCTATTACGTAATTTTAGCTATTTATATAATATTTTGCAATAGTACAAATGGATACGTATTATAAATCTAATCATGTATGGCCATTATTGTGATTTGCCATTGATTGTAATGGATCAAAATAAAGAATCCGGTCAGTGCTTGAGCAGCTATTATTCACTCTGTGATTTATTGAATATCTTCAAATTACTCTATTAATTATTACATTTATTGCTTATTTACGATTTTCACAAATTATTGTACAATTTGTTAACGATAATAATATTGTGCTTTTAATATTTACTTGTTGAAATTTTAAAACAAAAAAAAAAAAAAAACGGAATAATAATACAGAAAGTTAGTGAGATAACAAAAACCATGAAACTGCTTGAAAATACTTTATTTACTCTAATAATTATGAAGTTTTGATAAACTTGCGCATAAAAAATCAAAGGTGGTTTGGAACTAAGATGTTCTCAAGCCTCATTCTTGATGTGATTAGCTAGTCATCGTAACGAGGTTCATTTAACGTTATCAATTAAAATAAAGATTGTATTTGCTACTTGAACTTTTATTGTGACAAATAACATCGCTAACAATTAAAAAATATAATAATAATAAAGTCCTTTTAGTACGAAAAAATGTTAATTCAGAGTCCACAAGTTTTAGGTCTTGTCGAAATTGGAATATCATAACAAATTAGAAATTATTAATTGAATAGTTGAATTTGTAGTCATATGTGTAAACTTTTGGTATAAGGAGTAAAATAATAATTCGTTAACATCAATAATGGAAATCCATGACAAAGGTAGTTGAGCGATCTCTTTGGATACTAGATTAATTTCAAACTTTGCAAATCCATTGATAAAAAAAAAAGAGGTTTATGTATTATATTATTTATATTGAAATGTCTATCTCACTAAATATTCTTTACAAATAAAAAAATTTTTGAATTACTTAATAGACTTTGCGACATTTATTTAATAATGATAAACGTAATAAAATATTTGCGCTAAGTAAAATTTATTTCCAGACACTTTACGAACCTAGATTAAGGTGCTTATGAACGCCAAAATATTAGTTGATAAAAATGATATTGATAAGTTCACTGATATTTTTACTACATTCAGTATTTAAATTTATTTATTTGATGTAATAAACATGTGTTCCATACAATCACGTTTGATCCGTTAGAACACCTATACGCATTTAAGTTTGTCCATCTTTGATTGGACTTTTCTTAACTCGTGATTCGCCATCTTTCCTTTTTGATAAAAAATGAATGGTTTATTTTGTAAAATAATTTATGGGCTATCTGAACTGAATTCATAGATCTGTCTATCTGCACAGGTATTTGTAAGTCTTTAAAACTAAATCAACTTTTGATTTCCCAGAAAATATATATGGTAAACTTTGTGAATTGTTTAATTTGCCTTTCCCCATGTAACTATGCAGATTTTTTATAAAATCTTTATTTAAATATATTTGAATATATTAAATTATATTAAATTATTCTATATATTAAAACAGTTATATGAATTTATATTTGTAAGATATAGGTTTGTATCAATAATTGAATGGAAATTAAGTTTTCAATTCTTTTTCATTACAATAGAAAACATTGTCTTTATATCTTTCTTTATCATACAGATCACTCATTTCTTTAATAATTTTGTTAAAGTCCTGAGAAAAATCTTGCAACATTTTATTTTAATAAGCTGTCGATTTTTCTGGCTGTTTCAAATAAGTTTTTGTAAAATCATATTAAATGTCATGAGATTAAGCGATATAATATTATATACCGTAAATTAGCCAAGACCAATTATTATGCTTATTAATGAAACACGGTAACGATAAAGATATCAATGACGGGTTAAATTATTTTTCCAAAGGTGCTTGCACGGTGAATGTCTCGATTACTTTTATATTTCTTATTTACACCCTATTATATAATATCAATTTAAAAATAAAGTTACGCATTATTAATTTATATAATTTTTGACAAGATTAACTTACTGTATTCTGACTTCACTATCACAGTTAACATTAATTCGCAATAATTTCTCAATAACTACTTGATTCAAATTTAGTAAGACTTTTTTTTATTTTAATTTTGTTTTCATATAATTAAAATAAAAATTTTACTTATTTTTTTTTTGTTAATAACGTATTGAGAAACTTTAACTATATATATGTTGTAAGTTGACGTAATTTAAGTGGATTCGGAATTTTCTAGTTATATTAGGATAAAAAACCAGCTTTAAAATGATGGTTTATATACAGTATAAAAATTCCGAATCCACTTTTCCATCAATAACATATATATATCTAAACTAGGGATGTTATCCTGTTCATCCAAACTCTGTTCGGCCCTGTTTGAAACCCAAACCAGTTAAACTCGAGTTTTTGTAGTCACATGATTTTTACTATAATATTTAAACTCCTCCTGCTCAAATTGAGTTCGGAATCGGTTAGATGAGCAAAATGCTTGATTAGTAATTGACTTTTACTATCGTGCATTGACAAAAAATATCTTTTTTCGATTGGCCGATTATTATGACGTTATGCTAATATGACGAAGATAGACTTTTAATTAAAAGTTAATTGCGATATTATGACGATATTAATTTTTTTTTTTTTTTTAATTAATTACCACGAAATTAAATAATGAAAATTGCTTTTTTTAATATATAAACGTGCGATTTTTTCGTTTGCACATATTTTTACTTATTTACTTAAACTTCGTAAGATGGATGAAGAAAACGCACTTGACCAATTTATTAACCAAATTAAACATACCTCTTTGAGCTCTCAAAATACACTTGAATCCGAAACACTTTCAGAAATAACAAACCATCCCCAAAATGATTAAAAAAAGATCCTTTCTGGGATGAACTTGTTGAAATTTGTGATAAACGACATTGCAATAAACCTTATTCAATAGATACTGGTCTTGTACGCTATTCTGGACTTGCACAAATGCACATAATTATTTGATCGTGCAGGCTACTTCTGTATCTAGTGAAGAATGTTTTCTAAAGCCAAAAATCAATTAATCCAATCCGTAATCGACTACCTGAAGAAAACGTAACTGCAAGTCTCTGCCTAAAAACATAGTACGAATCAGGCATCCTCGACTGTGTAGAATATTATTAAACCGGATATTATTATGTTGTTCAACAAATAAATAATACGTAGCAATAGATGCAATAAATATTGTAAATGCATAATATGTATATTTTACAAATGTAAAATTGCTTTAATAAATATATAGCATGCTTTATTAAATTGTTCAACAAGCATAATTATTAACACATTTGCATAAACCGAATTCAATAACCAGTTTTACATGTGTGGTTCGAAACAGTGTTCAAACGAGTTTTTGAGCACGAACCAACCGGTTGGAACAGGATAACATCCCTAATCTAAACTAAATCAATTATCCAAAAAGGAGTTAATATAATGTTAAAAATCGGTCAAATAATCAATATCAATAATTTATTTGGTAAATGCTATGAAAATTAGCAAAAAAAAATTTATTTAAGTTGGTCATAAAGTATTGATAAATAAGATTCATTATTCGTAACCAAATAAGTTTTCTTTTTATTTATATGCAAACGTATGATATACAATTAATATATTTATTTTACTCTAAGTTTCTTGTTCTTTTTTTTAATGATACTGTATTTATAATTAATATTTATCATTACCATTTAACATTATAATAAACCAAAAACTTCTAAAAAAAAAAATAGATGCTCGTATTTGACTTTTCAAATTTTTATCAACAGATAAATTTTACGTACATAATTCACTATTGAATAAAATAAGATATAGATACTCATATACTCGACCTTTTTATTTGTGAAGTTGGGGAGCTTTAATTCTTTGCATTACCAACTTCATGGAAAAGCGTATGCATAATATATCTTTAGCACTGTTAATATTGTTTACAAATTATTGTTTTAATTTATATTGAGAAAGTAATAGCCTAAATTTCTTTCATTTTGAACCTCTTTTATCCAAAAAAATTTAAAATAGAAACTTTATAGTTTGTATATTAATTAAGAATTGTATCATCATGAACTGATTTTTTGATGTAAAACGAGTTACTTAGATTATTATACTCTATAAATTATTATGAGAATTTTAAGCCTTCAGTTAGTCAAACATGTAATGAACTAAATTGAGTTATATCTAATTAGCTAAATTTGTATTTATACTGACAGTTCGTTAGTTATTATGCATTGGCACAGAATCTCAGAGATCAATTAAATATTTTATCCAATCTCGATATACCGTTCGGCTAGTACTATGAACTGTGGTAATCTTTACGACTTTAACTAAAATCAAGCGCATCCTTATTCAAAAATTTTAAATAACTCTAAATTTTGCTTTAAAAAATCTATAGGCTTTAAGTTTAATTATACTTTATCTTATCATTTGATCGTGGTACATCTCAATACACTCAAACAAATTCAAGCAAAAATTAAAATTGACTTTTGGTTCCGGTATTCGATTTAATTAGATCTTTTATTATTCCACCACGATAAAATTTAACCATCTACTAGGTTTACCCATTTCAGCAGACTTTTTTTAATCAATGTACGCCTTAAATTCTTCCTTTTGAACCCAATCCATAAAGATAACAATATCCAACTTAGACATTCCATCAACAGCCCCATTTCAGCAGATTTTTGATAATAAATGAATGCCTTATGTTCATCTTTTCCCACTCAAATCCATTTCGATAACAATCTCCAACCTTATACACACCTACAGCGTATCCCATTTCTGCAGATTTTCGATAATAAAAGAATGCCTTATATTCATCTTTTCCCACTCCAATTCCATAAAGATAACAATCTCCAACCGTATATGCACCTTAGCGTATCCCATTTCTGCAGATTTTCGATAACAAATTTAGATTCATCATTTCCAACTCCAATTTCAAAATCATAACAATTTCCAACCTCATATGCTCCTATAGCGTATCCCATTTTTGCTGATTTTTGACTATAATGAATACCTTATGTTCATCCACTTTACCTCTTATTCCTTCAAGATAGCAATATCCAACATTATGTGTTTCAATAGCATCACCCATATCTGCAGCCTTTTGATAATAAATAAACGCCTTATATTCATCCTTTTCAATCCATCAAACATAAAGATAACAATAGCAAGTTTGATATGATTCGCAGAATTAATTTGATTATTTAAGCAAAATCGATAATATTAAACGGATTTTGCTTCTTCTTTATTAGAAATTGTTCTAATTTATCAAAAACAAAATGAGAATCTATGCATTTCAAAGTTTCTTCTTTATACAAATTACGCATTTCATTAACAATTTAAAAAGAAAATTCTGAGAAGTATCCTGCGACATGTTATTTTCTAAATGTGGTTGAGTAGTATTGCTGGTTATTAGAATAATATTTGATGAACTATCGTGAACTATCGATTTTTTCTGGATGCTTCTCAATTTTAGCGCAATGTAAATTTATTGAGGAGGATAATAGCGCAAAATCACAATAAGTGTTTTTTAATACTTTTATAAATTTATAATATATACGGAATTTTTTTGAGCCAGAAAATAGTAATATCCACTTTTTATTTTTTGCATTATTCATATTAATGCATTATCTATCACAATTAATATTTTCGCAAATTTTTTCTGATTAATATACTTATTAAAGGAATTCAATAAAATTTCTAATATTCGATTTCTTTACAGTATAAGCATAATTAAGACAAAAGTAAATCAAAAATAATGAAAATTTATAATTGCTTTAACACTATATGTTTCCTTTATTTTAATGCCAACGTTCGTCATATAGATAAGGGATAACAACGCAAAATATTTTTTTATTTGTCTCATGCTTAAGACTAGAGAGCCTATTTTACATTAACATAATAATGTTACTTTTCAGAAGATAATTCTAAAGCTGTGAAAAACTTAATATTCGCTTTCAGGTTTTTTTTTTAATTTTGCAGCATCCATATGTTGTTAGTAACAGATGTTATTTAAAAATTTCAAATATATTCATCATCAATGATGGTAAAAAAAAATCTTTTCAAAATTGAAAATTAATGTTAAATTTGAATTTAAATATATATAACCCGAAAATAACCATCCACTGTTTTAAAAAACGGTGATTTATTTTATTGCATATGCGGCAATTACATAGTTATTGAAATTCATTGTGGTTTAAATATTATTAGTCATGTTATATCATTAATATGTATTTTTTTTTGAATGTGTTAAAATTTGAAGCTGATCAAATATTTATACATTGAACTAACTGTGTTTTTTTTTTTGCTTAAAAAAATATTGCTTTCTAGATACACTCATGGATTGTACAGTTAAATAGTCCCACACCAATTCACAAAATTAAGGCATGACGTGCCTGAATTTTTTCCGGCATACAAAATAGAGATATCAACAAATATAATAATTGCGATATACAGAATTATGTATTAATAACAATAAATTTAATAACTAATTTTTATGAATATACAAATATTCTAGTGATAAGTAACGGAAATTTCCGATTTATTAAAAAATTGCGCAGGACTTTGTCAGTTAAAACTGGAATTTCCGACATTTTACAGTACAATTTTGTGCTCTTTACCACATTATTTATATGAGTTCTAAACAAAATAAACTAGCTAATTTTATTTTCCAATATTTAAGAATTACAAATTTCTTAATAGCATTAAGTTATTGAAAATATTAACCGAATTATTCGATTTTTTATTACAATATCTATTGAAGAAATATTTTAAAAAATATAATAAGTCTAATAAAATACCATATTTTATATAGTATATTTACATCACATATGTCACATCTGCTGAAGATCATAAGATTAGTTATAACGTAAAATAAAAACAATCGTTTATTTCATTATGATGAGGTAAGTTTAGTGCGTGAGCAAAAGAGGGAATTTATAATAAAACTTCGCAAAGAATTTTTTGGTTAAATTTTGACAAACGATTGAATTTTTCTGATCATGCTACGCAACATTGACCTTGAAAGTTGATTGGTCGATCATGTGAAGGGCGAAGAATTAGTACTCGATTTTATAATATTTAAACAGTACATAAAGTCTGTTATAAACTGCTGGAGATTTTCGCTTAATTAAAACTATTTCTAACTTTATTTGTCATTATATGAACCTCGATTAAAAATTATTGCCAGTGCACTGTATCTAAATATAGAGCTTTTTTACAAAAGAATGCAGAAAATACATTGTCACTTAAATTAATTATTCCGGATTTTTTAATCCATTTCTGAAGGTTTTATCTGCATAAATTCATAGTCATCTTTAACATTTCATAACGACTAATTTTTAATTTAATATTAACTACATATTTCAATTAACAAGAATAAACCCATAATTAACCCATTTTACATAAAATATCCGTGAGATGTGCCCTAACAAACTCTTTAATGCATATCTAAGTGCTTTGTTAAATTTCTAAATAAATATCTTTATAATTAAGCTTATTTTCTTGTCTTAGGTTTTTCTATACATTTATCTGTTGTATATAAAATACTTAGGGTTCTAATATCATTCTAAAAAGCATAAACTAATCATAAAAAAAAATTTTAAAAATTAATAAGGAATTTCAAATGAATTGATATTTCGACTATATTTTAATAGTTCAAACGTTTTCTTGATTTCGCGTGTTAATAATCTTTGAAGTGTACATATGATCCGGGTGATTTTGCAAAACTATCGGTAATTCATTGATCATTTCATTAGCTTCCAAGAATTGTTTTTTTATTTCATTTTCTGTTGGATCATCTATTTTTCTATTCCATTCGTTAAGTTTATCTTGAATGTTTGGAGCGGTAGGACATTTTTGTGGGTCAGAATTCATACATTGTTTTGCTAATTCAACAAAACTCAGAAGTTCCAATAAAAAAATCAGGTCGCAATCCATCACAAATTTTTACCGCAAGACCAAGATCAAATTGATGACCGTCATAAGGCCTTTTACCATTAGAAATTTCAGACATGATAATTCCTAAAGAGTAAATATCAGATTTCTCTGTAAAATCTTGACCTAATAAAACTTCCGGAGCAACATAAGGCAGAACACCGTAAATTTTTCCAGTTTTACTGTTCATAGATAATGAGAGACCTAAATCAGCAACATAAGCGTTATCTATATCCTCTTGTAAAATATTGCCACTATGTAAATCTCTGTGAATGTATCCTTGAAAATGTATCATTTCAAGATCAGAAGTCATGCATTGCAGCAATTTTATTTTTCTTTTCCAATCCATCCGAGCTATATCAACAAGATTTTTATTTAAAGATTTCTTATTAGCATATTCCAAAACAAGGATGTATCTTTCATAATCGTTTTTGGTTATTCCATAACATTTTAAGAATGATGGATATACATCTCTTATTTCACAAAATACTTTTAATTCTTTAACGAATTCTGAAAAGTCATTTAGATTAAGCACTTTAAGTGCAACTGTTGTATTTAAATTTTGACTCTTATTAGTCCAAGATGTACTATATACAGTTGCAAATCCACCATTTCCTATTTTTTGAATATTTTTAAACTCATTGTAAGGAATCCATTGTAATCTATATCCGTTTTCAGTCAACATTTTTTTTAAACCATCATCAATTCCAAGCTCTTTAGATGCACAATCATATTTTTCTGTAAAAAAAATTATATATTAAAAAAAATATTAATAATTAATAATTAAAATATCGAGAATAATTACCTACCAGAGATGGCACCGAAACATTTTTTGGCAATTCCGAAAGTTTCGGGTTTCGGATTATAGCTTCCGAAACCTTATCCGAAACTCGAAACCTCAACCGAAACCCGAAACCTTGACCGAAACCCGAAACCTCAACCGAAACCCCGAAACTGCCAAAACATCAATAATTTATTTGTTTATTCTCTCCAAAGTTGGCGCCGAAACCCTTTTGCGCCAAATCCGAAAGTTTCAGGCTTCGGACTATAACTTCCGAAACCTTATACGAAACTCGAAACCTCACTTGACACCTGAAACCTCATTCGAAACCCGAAATCTCACCTGAACACCAAAAACTAGCCAATCTTCCATATACATTTATTGCATTAATGTATTATATATCTCTTTCAAATGCACTGATGTATGCTATGTATCTTTTCAATATACATTAAACGCATTGATGTATGTTATATATCTCCTTAAAGAATACAATAAAATTTGAATATCAGCGCTATTTGGGCCGGAATGCATCCAACAATTTATTGCATGCGTACAGTCTTTTTTGTTGTTATGATTCACAAGTATGCATGAAAGGTATAATTCCGGAGTTTATATTCTGACAATCAAGGTTGCTTTTGCAAGCATCAGTTTTTTTTATCTTTACTAATAATTAATTAGTTCCATATCTACTAATGATAGAATTAATAAGTTACTGCAGAATTAAATAAATTGTTGGTATCAAATGTCATTAAATACTTATCTATTCATCATTGGCAATTTTTTCTATCGCCCTAGAATTTGAAATCAGTTGTGATAATGGTATGATATTAAAAATAAAGTTAACCAGCTTTAAAAAACCCGAACAAACCGAGGCAGTGAAAAAAACATAATTAAGAAATGATCTATAAAATGTTATAATTTATTCAAAAATAATTTTACATTTTGGGTTCATTAAAAATAAATCAACTTTATATTAAATTTTAAAGGCTTCAATATTATATTTTTGAGTTTCGGATTATAGGTTTGGGTTTCGGATTATAGTTTCGGGGTTTCGGGTTTCGGGGTTTCGATTTTTTTTAAAAAATCCGAAACTAGTTTCGGATTAGAGCCCTTCCGAAACTAGTTTCGGGTAGGTTTCGTTTCGACGCCATGTTTGTTACCTACTATTTCTTTTTCTGCTCTAATTATTTAAATCGATCATTAAAATATTTACAAAAATATAAATAGATTAAATATAATATATTACCTTCTATACCATTGATTAGACTTTTGTAAATCCCTTTCGACCCTGAATCCGTTTCGATAGCACCGAGCAACTTCAAATTTCACATTAATATTACCAATTTCAGCAGATTTTTTATAGAATTCAAAAGCTTTCTTTTCATCCTTTTCAACTCCAATCCCATGCCAATAGTAATATGCAATATCATATGCTCCACTAGCATTTCCCATTTCAGCAGCTTTTTGATAATAAAAGAATGCCTTATGTTCGTCTTTTTCAACACCGATTCCATAATGATAGCAGTATCCAATTGAATTTGTTGCATCAGCATTTCCCATTTCAGCAGCTTTTTGATAATAAAAGAATACCTTATGTTCGTCTTTTTCAACACCGATTCCATAATGATAGCAGTATCCAATTGAATTTATTGCATCAGCATTTCCCATTTCAGCAGCTTTTTGATAATAAAAGAATGCCTTATGTTCGTCTTTTTCAACACAAATTCCATGATGATAGCAGTATCCGATACTATGTATTCCATTATTATTTCCCATTTCAGCAGCTTTTTGATAATAAAGGAAAGCCTTATGTTCGTCTTTTTCAACACCGATTCCATGTCGATAGCATTTTCCAATTCGATTTATTGCAGAGTATTTCCCATTTCAGCAGCTTTTTGATAATAAACTAGAAACGGCTGAAGCTGGCACTGGTTGAACATATTAAAATCGACTTTGTAAATCTTAAAAAAAAAAATTCGACTAAAAAAAAAAAAAATCGGTTTGTCAATTTATTTACTAAAAAACAAAAATTCGAAAAAATATTGATATAATTCTTAGCAAACTAAAAATAGGGGAATTGACGTCAATTATGAATAATAATCGACAGTCAAATTATTATTCTAGCTCGGATTTCTTTATCAAACATTATGAACTTTATTAAATATTATGAAGATAGGACCCCGAAATATACATAGATAGGTCAGGTCAGAGAATGCGTAGCCATCATAGACAAATTAAATGAAGTAAGATTTAAATTAGCGTATTTTTTTAAAAAATTATTAAAAGGTTAGATTTTTAATTTGCTTATTTGTATATCAAAATTCTACATGTAAAAGTTTAATTTGCGTATTTTTAGTATAAATTTGGTCTGACCCCCTTTGTTTTGAAGTTGAGTAGCATGACTGAAGTTCTTTTTTATTGGCTGTTATATCAGATGATCATTACCAAATATGATTGGCTGATGTTTTATCATAAAGTTTGTTTGATAGTATTGTACGTACGTATCTAAAAAAAATTCGGTTGCACGATCTAAATTAGTTAAATAATTAATACAATTCTACTAATTCTACTTTGCTAATATTTAATTTAAAGCATCTAAAGTAATTTTTTTGTTTTGTAGCAAATTTTATTATAATAATATATATATAACGAAATATTAAAGCACTCTTTTTAATCTTTTATTCTTACAATTGTTACAATTAATACAGTATTGTTTTGCATTCATTTCAATTACAGTTATAAAGACGTTTATATATATGCATCTACAACTTTTATAATATAGCGAACTCAATAAATCTTTCTAATTTATACAATTTCTATAACTCACGAAGAACCTAAATACTTCAAAATAANATTTCCCATTTCAGCAGCTTTTTGATAATAAAGGAAAGCCTTATGTTCGTCTTTTTCAACACCGATTCCATGTCGATAGCATTTTCCAATTCGATTTATTGCAGAGTATTTCCCATTTCAGCAGCTTTTTGATAATAAACTAGAAACGGCTGAAGCTGGCACTGGTTGAACATATTAAAATCGACTTTGTAAATCTTAAAAAAAAAAATTCGACTAAAAAAAAAAAAAATCGGTTTGTCAATTTATTTACTAAAAAACAAAAATTCGAAAAAATATTGATATAATTCTTAGCAAACTAAAAATAGGGGAATTGACGTCAATTATGAATAATAATCGACAGTCAAATTATTATTCTAGCTCGGATTTCTTTATCAAACATTATGAACTTTATTAAATATTATGAAGATAGGACCCCGAAATATACATAGATAGGTCAGGTCAGAGAATGCGTAGCCATCATAGACAAATTAAATGAAGTAAGATTTAAATTAGCGTATTTTTTTAAAAAATTATTAAAAGGTTAGATTTTTAATTTGCTTATTTGTATATCAAAATTCTACATGTAAAAGTTTAATTTGCGTATTTTTAGTATAAATTTGGTCTGACCCCCTTTGTTTTGAAGTTGAGTAGCATGACTGAAGTTCTTTTTTATTGGCTGTTATATCAGATGATCATTACCAAATATGATTGGCTGATGTTTTATCATAAAGTTTGTTTGATAGTATTGTACGTACGTATCTAAAAAAAATTCGGTTGCACGATCTAAATTAGTTAAATAATTAATACAATTCTACTAATTCTACTTTGCTAATATTTAATTTAAAGCATCTAAAGTAATTTTTTTGTTTTGTAGCAAATTTTATTATAATAATATATATATAACGAAATATTAAAGCACTCTTTTTAATCTTTTATTCTTACAATTGTTACAATTAATACAGTATTGTTTTGTATTCATTTCAATTACAGTTATAAAGACGTTTATATATATGCATCTACAACTTTTATAATATAGCGAACTCAATAAATATTTCTAATTTATACAATTTCTTTAACTCACGAAGAACCTAAATACTTCAAAATAAAAACAAAAGATTTTTTTAAGTATATATAGAAAAATATAAATAAAACAAAGCTTCTTAAGTATATAAAAAAAAATATAAAATGCTAATATATTAGTACTTAACCTTTCGTGATCATGGTTAAAAATATTTTTGAGTGTATTACAGGTATATATTGTAAAAACTTACATCTTATAAAAGTCACGAACATTAGAGATCTTTTATAGTTCAAAAATAAAGCAGCTAAAAAAAATAAACGGACAAAGTTTTAAAAAGAACAAACGTTTCAGCAAACTGATTAAAGAAAAGTTTTGTATAAATATTATACTTATAGAGTGTTTATTATGAGAAAACTTACATCAAAGTAAACTCCCATACATTACGGATCTTAGAGATGAGTCTTCACAGTTTATTTGCAAAGTGACTAGGAAACGTACTGGCAAAGTTTGGCGTGAAACCCGATAAAATTTAGTATATTTCCACCTGATACAAATTCTATATGTTTTTAATATACAAAATTTTGTGTAGCATTTATGCATATGTAGAACTTCAGTCATGTTAAGTTGAGTACACGCGGTATTTGATTTTTCAAAAAAACAAAAACAAATAAATAAATAAATAAATAAAGTAAAAAAAGCACGTTTTTTATTCCCACATATGCACGTACACTACTTTTATTTCTTTATAAAAATTTTTTTCGATCTTTTTTTTTATTATATTTACATTTTATTTTTATTTTATTTATTTTATAAAGTACCAGTACGTTTTTTATTCCCACCATATTATCATTTTTTTTATTCTTTTTTAATTTAAATTTTTTTTTATTTTATTTATTTTATTTAATGTAGCGTTTTATTTCTATTTATTTATTAATTTTTATTTTTTTATTTTTTTTTTTTACGTTTTTTATTATTTTATTTTTTTTAATTTATTCTTATCTNGTTTATTAATTTATTAATTTTTTTTTAATTATTTATTATTTTATTTTTTTTAATTTATTCTTATCTCGAATTTTTATTTACTAATTATGACAGCCTGCATACGAGTCATCGTTCTAGAAGTATTTAAAATCCTATAGTAGTTGTCGTTGTCCATTGTAAACTTGTTTAGATTGAACGTATATACCGATGAGGAAGGGATAATTATGATTGATCCTGCTAGATCTGTAGCGAGTCCTCCGATTAAGAAAATATTTGATCCATTTACGGAATTTAGACATGATGTAGAAGAAATTCTTTGTCAGGAGTTCCCACAGCAACATTCCATGGTAGTGCAAATTTTTTTGATAAATCAATATATATCACTTCTAGTTTGTTAATATCTTGGTAAAGATGTATCCTTGAAAATTACAAAAATAGGTAAAAGACTTGACATAAAACATGCATAAAAAATCTTTTGAATACATTTTATTTTTAATTCATTTTTTGAATGATTAAAATATCTCACGCTTTGCCATTTATCTTTTTTTTAAATATGCTGTGATTTAATTTTGGCTAGCATTTCTTCTTTAAATGGTTGCGAAATGTAACGATTTTTTCCCATATTTTGATGATTCAAATGTGCGTGCGTGCGTACTTTTTTGTGTTCTGTGTTGTTTGCATTTTAATAACATGGGTCTATTAATATAATAAGATCCACAAAAATAAAGACCGAAATTATCCTTTATTGCACGGGTCTTATGTGACAACCCGTGCTTTTTTCATTTACTTATTGGCACGGGATTGTTACTTCAGACACCGTGCAATAAGATAGTTATTATATGGGTATATTGAATAACTCGTTACACACATGGGTTCATATTTAAATCCAGTGCCTTCGGCACAGCATAGGAGAAACTCGCATCCGATAGATTCCGAAATGATTGTTACACAAACTATTTATATGGACAATTGAAAATTTGATATATGATTGTAGTCTAAAAACCGGCAATTTTACCATCCGTTTAACCATAAAAAGTTAAACTTAAGGTACCCCCATTTATAGGTAAAAGTTCTTCGTTTTGAGTGTTTCTAGCAGAAAATTTTCTCTAATCGTTTTCAATCGCTTTCCCCAGAAAGTTTTCATAAGAACAAAGGTAGGGCGTTTGGTAATTGGCAGAGTTTATTGAATTTCTACTACGTTCAAATTATGAAGTCAAACAATAGATTTATAAATTGTTAAACCGTGAGTGTTATGCTAACATAAAATTTTATACATTTATTAAACAGGCTACGCATTATAAATACTTTAACGCGATTTATTTAAAGTATTCTATATCAGACTACCTTTAATATGTAGTATAATAAATACGATGGTGTGTAATCATCTTTAACATTTTCAGAACGACTAATTTTTAATTTAATATTATTCATTTTTTCAATTAAAAAATATAAAACCATAATTTACCCATTTAAATAAAATAACCTTGACATGTGCCCTAACAAACTCTTTAATACATATCCAAGTGCTTGATAAATTTCAATACAAGTATTAGGCTGTCTATGGTTTTTCTATTCATTTATCTGATAAACATAAATTACTTATGGATTCTAATATCATTCAGATAAAAAAAAAATTAATAAGGAATTTCAAATGAACCGATATTTTGACTAATTTTTAGTCGTTCAAACGTTTGAATGATTTCGCTTGTGTTGATGATCTTTGAAGTGTACATATCATCCGGGTGGTTTTGCGAAACTATCGGTAATTCAATGTTCATTTCATTAGCTTTCAAGAATTGTTTTTTTATTTCATTTTCTGTTGGATCATCTATTTTTCTATTCCATTCGTTAAGTTTATCTTGAATGTTTGAAGCGGTAGGACGTTTTTGTGGGTCAGAATTCATACATTGTTTTGCTAATTCAACAAAACACTCAGGAGTTCCAATAAAGAAATCAGGACGCAATCCATTACAAATTTTTATTTTAAGACTAAGATCAAATTGATGGCCGTCATAAGGCCTTTTACCGTTAGAAATTTCAGTCATGATAATTCCTAACGAGTAAATATCTGATTTCTTTGTAAAATCTTGGCCTAATAAAACTTCCGGAGCAACATAAGGCAGAACACCATTTATATTTCCAGTTTTACTATTCATAGATAATGAGAGACCTAAATCAGCAATATAAGCGTTATCTATATCATCTTGTAAAATATTGCCACTATGCAAATCTCTGTGAATATATCCTTGAAAATGTATCATTTCAAGATCAGAGGTCATGCATTGCAGCAATTTTGTTTTTCTTTTCCAATCCATCCGAACTACATCAGCAAGATTTTTATTTAGAGATTTCTTATTGGCATATTCCAAAACAAGGATGTATTGTTCATATTTGTTTTTGGTTATTCCATAACATTTTAAGAATGATGGATATACGGCTCTTATTTCACAAAATACTTTAAATTCTTTTATGAATTCTGAAAAATCATATATATTAAGCACTTTAAGTGCAACTGTTGTATCTAATTTTTGACTCTTATCGTCCCAATTTGTACTATATACAGTTGCAAATCCACCTTTTCCTATTTTCTGAATATTTTTAAACTCATTGTAAGAAATCCACTGTAATTTATATCCGTTTTCAGTCAACATTTTTTTTAAATCATCATCAATTCCAGGCATTTTAGATGCGCATTCATATTTTTCTGTAAAAAAATTGTATATTAAAAAAATATTAATGTTAATAATAATTAAAATATCGACCTGCTATTTCTTTTTCAGCACTAATAATTTAAGTTGATTATTAAAATATATTTATATCATTTATATAGATTAAATATGAAATTTTTACCTTTTATACCAATGGTTAGCCTTTTGTAAATCCCTTTCGACCCCGAATCCGTTTCGATAGCACCGAGCAACTTCAAATTTTCCACTAATATCACCAAGTTCAGCTGATTTTTTATAGAATTCAAAAGCTTTCTTTTCATCCTTTTCAACTCCAATTCCATGCTGATAGAAATCTGCAATATTAAATGCCCCACTAGCATTTCCCATTTCAGCAGCTTTTTGGTAATAAAAGAATGCTTTATGTTCGTCTTTTTCAACACCGATTCCATTTTGATAGCAGTATCCAATTTCATTTATTGCAGTAGTATTTCCCATTTCAGCAGCTTTTTGATAATAAAAGAATGCCTTATGTTCATCTTTTTCAAAACCGATTCCATTTTCATAACACCACCCGATATTATATACTCCACTATTATTTCCAATTTCAGCAGCTTTTTGATAATAAAAGAATGCCTTATGTTCGTCCTTTTCAACACTGATTCCATATTGATAGCAGTATCCAATTTGATCAATTGCATCAGCATTTCCCATTTCAGCAGCTTTTTGATAATAAAAGAATGCCTTATGTTCGTCTTTTCCAACACCAGTTCCTTTTTGATAACACGCCCCAATATTATATACTCCAATGGCATCTCCCATTTCAGCAGCTTTTTGATAATAAAAGAATGCCTTATGTTCGTTTTTTTCAATACCGATTCCATGTTGATAGCAGTATCCGATATTATATACTCCACTAGCATTTCTCATTTCAGCAGCTTTTTGATAATATAAGTATGCTTTATGTTCGTCTTTTTCAATGCCGATTCCTTTTTCATAACACCATCCAATTTGATTTATTGCAGTAGTATTTCCCATTTCAGCAGCTTTTTGATAATAAAAGAATGCCTTATTTTCGTCTTTTTCAACACCGATTCCATATTGATAGCAGTATCCGATATTATTTACTCCTCTATTATTTCCCTTTTCAGCAGCTTTTTGATAATAAAAGAATGCCTTATGTTCGTCTTTTTCAATACCGATTCCATGTTGATAGCATTTTCCAATTTCATTTATTGCATCAGCATCTCCCATTTCAGCAGCTTTTTGGTGATAAAAGAATGCCTTATGTTTGTCTTTTTCTACACCGATTCCAAATCGATAGCAGTTTCCAATTTTATTAATTGCAGTAGCATCTCTCATTTCAGCAGCATTTTGATAATAAAAGAATGCCTTATGTTCGTCTTTTCCAACACCAATTCCATCTTGATGGCATGACCCAAAATTATATACTCCATTAGCATCTCCCATTTCAGCAGCTTTTTGGTAATAAAAGAACGCCTTATGTTCGTCTCTTTCAACATCGATGCTATTGTCATAACACCATCCAATTTGATTTATTGCAACAGTAGCATTTCCCATTTCAGCATCTTTTTGATAAAAGAATGCCATATGTTCGTCTTTTTCAACACCAGTTCCATTTTGATAACACGCCCCAATATTATATACTCCAATAGCATCTCCCATTTCAGCAGCTTTTTGATAATAAAAAAATGCCATATATTCGTCTTTTTCAACACCGATTCCATTTTCATAACACCATCCAATTGAATTTATTGCAACAGTATTTCCCATTTCAGCAGCTTTTTGATAATAAATGAACGCATTGTGTTGATCTTTTTCAACACCAATTCCATTTTCATAACGATATCCAATATCATATAATGCGTTTGAATTTTTCATTCCAATATATTTTTATAATAAATGGATATTATGCGACTATTGTTTGTTGATTTTAAAGAGGAAAAAATACTACCGGTATATACTTTGTTAAGAAATCTTAAATACGATTTATTGTTATACAACATTTGATGATTGCCCTTTTTTCACGATTTGTCTGCTCTTTTCCAAATATGGGTTCTCCGCCTATCATAGTTATGACGTAATTTTAGTATTCATATAACATTTTTTTTTATAAAGATAAAAATTAAGTTTAAGTGGATATTATTGAAATCTGCTCAAGTATAGCTAACATTGTGATTTACTAACGATTGTAGTGGATCAAAATATGGTACCGATCAGTACTTGAGCAGCTTAGGGTTGTTAAATTTCATGTAAATTACTAACGTAAATTACACTGAAATTTACGTCGTAAGGTATGTAATTTATACAGTAGAATTCACTTAAAGCCAATATATTTTATATATAGGCGCCAATTTTTTAGCTGCAGTGTAACCTAACCCTATAAGAAAAGTGGTCCGGGATCGCACGGAAAAACGGTGTATAGGCACGTGGTCGAGTGGCATGTGCTATGGGTCGGGTTTGCACGTGTATGGTTCGGTAGGCACGGGAATTGGCGGACCGTGTTGATCCGTATACACGTGCCAATTTAACGTGAAATCACGTAAATCGTCCGTGCCTTTTATAGCAGTTTACTAAGCCAATTGACACGTGCGATGGCACGTGAATGGAACGGGTAAGTAAATATAAATTTATGGTCCACTTTCCAATAGACATTTTATTAGAAGAGGACCGGATAATAGTTGAAGTATGTACATATCTGGAAGCTAAGCAACTGCAAATGTGTAAAATCTTGCAAGGAATCTTTTTCCTTAAGATACCAGAGCAGGCTTACTTGCGAGTTTTTGAGATATTGCAACTTTTTTTTAAAAAAAAAAAATCGTTTGTGATCCTTCGCTCTTATAGTACTCCGTGAAACGAGCCAGCACGTGTCATTTTTAACACGTGCCATCACGTACAACGTGCATATGCGTGCCACTGAATGCGTGCCATTCCGTGTGACGTAATATAACGTGACACTCCATTACCGTAGTATCCGTGTCATTTTTAATCGTGCCATCCGTAAAACGTGCCTATACGTGTCACACGGTCCGTACCATCCCGTGCATATACACTAATTCCCGTACCATACCCCGAACCACTTTTCTTATAGGGTAATTATCCAATAAAAATGCAAAAAACTTAATATAATTTAAAATTAATTAATAACATTCAAATTTTGTTAATAAATTCGAATTTTGTTATGTTTTTTTTATATATAGACGCCAAAATTTTTGAATCATATGGGCTTGGTGCTGCAAAAAGGGGGTAAATTGACACAAAAAAAGATCTTCGGAAAATCAATTTTTATGTTATAAATTTTATAATAAATCATAAGAAATTGCAAATTTTAAAGAGTTATACCGCATAATTTTATTAATACAACTACTTTTGTGTTTTAAGTAAAAAATGATCCTAATTTTATACTAAATTAATTTATGCAAAAAAATTCATTTTTAAAAATTTGTCAATTTACCCCATTTTTGCAGCACCAAGCCCATATATAAATTTAAATTAATATAATGGCTTAAAAATAAAATATATTTAAAAAATTTATTGACAGTTTAATAATTTAAACAATAACTATTAAATTATCAAAAAATTTTTTAAATATCTTTTATTTTTAAAGTGTTATAACAATTTAAAATTTTTATAATTAAAAAGTGATGGCATTAGGAGAATTCCACAATACATATACAATTTATAAAATTTGGCCTAAATTTTATACTATTATTTAGTTTTAATTGGTCATTCGTTTAGCCTAAGTCAAGTTGATGTCAATGCTGGTAGAACTTGTCATATGATTAAATACAGTACATATTTTGTGACTTATATATTTGTGCACAGGTAAGTTAAAGTAGTAACCTTACCGTAATTTACTATGTAAAGTATTTTTTTCAAGTAAGTTATAACAACTATTATTGACTCTGTGATTTTTTGAATATCTTCAAATTACTCTATTACTGTATTACCTCTATTGGTTATTTTAACCTAAAGCATGACAAAAGTCATTCTAAGGTTATTATCGCAAGGATCTTCACATGCAACAAGCCATTATGGAATTACTATTTATGGGGTCCGTTAAAGCTTTGTACCCATATGATCAATCATGCATCTCAATAATCACAATGTGATAAAATCGTATACGTATGTATTTTAAAAAAATAATTAATACCTGTATCATATATATCGATATAAAAAATAAAATAAATAAATAAATAATCGTATTTATAAGAAAATCGTATTAAAAAATCTAATTAAAAAAAAATCGTTATTTTTTTTAAAAACATCAATAAAAAATCTAAAAAAAAACGGTAAAAAAATCGTTATTTTTTTTAAAAAAAAATCGTTAAAAATATCATTAAAAAATCGTTATTTTTTTTAAAAAAAAGATCGTTAAAAATATGGGAGGTCAAAAGTAGAAACCACCGAATTTTTTTCTAAGTAAATTTTTTTCAGACTTTAAATTAAAATATCTCAACAACCATTAAACCAAACTTGATAAATTTTTTTATTTTAATCTATATAGTTATAGAATTAAAATAAAAAAAATTTATTAGGTTTGGTTTAATAGTTGTCAAGATATTTTAATTAAAATTTTTAAAAAAAAACTTACTAAAAACAAATTCGGTGGTTTCTACTTTTGACCTCCCATATAACCACCCTATAATTTACCAATCAGGTCGCAGGATCTTGTGTAACAAAATAAAGAAAATTNTCAAGATATTTTAATTAAAATTTTTTAAAAAAACTTACTAAAAACAAATTCGGTGGTTTCTACTTTTACCTCCCATATTATTAAAAAATCGTTATTTTTTTTAAAAAAAAGAATGTTAAAAATATTATTATTTTTTAAAAAAAAATTGTTAAAAAAATCGGTATTTTTTTAAAAAAAATTTGTATTTAAAAAATCGTAAAAAAAAATATTATATTAATAAAAATAAATAAATCGTAATGTATATAAAAAAAATCATTTAAAAAAATTGAATAAAAAAAAGAATCATTAATAAAAAATCGGTTTAATTATTTTTTTTAAAAAAAATAAATCGTATTTAAATTATACATTTAAAAGTCGTATATTTATTCTTTTTTTAAAAAAAAAATCACAGTTTTTTTAAAAAAAAACTTTTATTTTTTAAAACCTTTACAATGATATTATGATCAAAATTTCAATAGTAGTAGAATATTTCTACTATGTAAATTCCCATCCTCAATTGTTTGTTAAAACAGACCCTACACGCAAATTCAATTCTCTAATAAAAGAATTTGCTTGCTTAGCATTTCCTTTTCCTCAACCCGCTAATATGTATCATGAACTCGTTCTATTAACTCGTTTACAATCGTATGCCTATTTTCTGCAGACTTTTCAGGCTCAGATTTCTCTAGTATGTTGATTTCAACCAACACTTGGTGCTTATATATTTCAAATCCATTATCCTCGAGCATTTGTTGGAATTATCTCCAAGAATCAACAGTTAATAGTTTATTGATACCATAAATATGGTCATGAAATATATGCCGACAAGGTAGTAAATAGCGACGAAAGAACAGGCACTGACATTCTAACGATATTAAGCCTGGAGGTTCTTTACCTTTTTCTAGTTTTTTTTCAACAGACAAAGCTTTGTCGATGACTATCTTTTGAACAGGATAAGAAAATTTATGGATTACATTAAGGATTTCGTGACTAATACCAAATGTCGATATTTGTTTTGTACGAAGTTCAAAAGCCACATATTCAGCATCTGACCATTTTTTTGTATCAAGTGTTACTATATTATGACAGGCACTGATCAAACCATGATGGGAAGATGTCATTCGTTTTAGTTTGCTATGATACGATTCTAGAGTGTTGGTGAATGATACTTGCAAAAGGAGCAGGAAGTGCTGGCGGACCCAAAGTGACCATTGGTGGGTATTTTTTGCATAATTTCAAACTATATACCTTTGAATTGCAGGGATGGGACAATTATCAACTGCCTGTTTGATAATTGCATCGCAATCAATTTTTGTCTGTTTGTGCATTGCCCTAACCATTTCATTTCTGGTTTTTGTATCGTACACCTTACTCATCCAGATTTGCATAACATAAATAATGCAAAAGAGAATGCTACACTCCTGCTCGCCTCCCAGGAAAGCTATCTCAATTGCGTTGGCCTCTATATGGCTCTGATCAATAAGAAAATACTGAGAAGCCCAACGGCACCCTAACCTTTTAACTATTTTTAACACTTTAACGATAGTAACGCTATCTTCCTTGTTAACGTAAAAATGCGCACTGATACTCCAACAGCCATTACTATCGCGGATATACAATAAAAACAGGCACCAATCATACCTGTTCGTCTTATATGTAGAATTGACAAGGGTCAGCCAGCCAAAATGTTAAAGCTTCTCTAGTTGATTTTTATGGACAAAAACTAAACCCTGGATATGTTGGTGAAAAACTCTATAGTGCTCAACCTGATACTCGTGGTTTTTTAAAAAAAATCATCTCCTGAACATCCAATGGCAGTTGTGGATTACTGATAAGAGGAGTATTCTGAAATCCTTGAACTTTGTTTTTTATATTGGCAACCTCTTTACACTTTAACTCTCTCACACTTTCATCAAGCTCTAAATTTTTTTTCCATATTCTTTAATTGTACTAGTTATCACTGAAGATAGATAGTTTTTTACAGCTTCTTGCTCAACTAAAACACAAACAGTTTTTGAACATTTTAGCCTTTCACTATCTTCCAAAGTATGTGCATGATCAGCTGAGTTTGAATACCATTTAACCTGTACTTCTTGTTCAGTAACCAAGTGATATACCTTGATTTTGGTAGAACATTGATTACTGGGGCGAACCTTGGTCTTCCTACGTTTTTGATTGGTACTCCTTCTTTTCAACCACTTGATTCATTTTGCTTGGTGAACTGGCAGGTATAAACTTTCCAAGAATTTCCATTGTTATTGTTTTTGTAGTTAAATTGGATCCAGATATTGGTTACAATTGGCCACTATTCGTCATCAAACTCTCTTAATGGAATTGTAACTGGTTGGTTAACATTAAAGAGAATATTACATTTCTCGTTAGAGGTTAAATTTAAATTTATTAAACTCATTAATTCGCGAAAAAAAATTTAAAAGAAAACTTGGTGTAATTTTTTGATAAAATATGTAATCAAAAAAAAAAAGCACGCATATAGCACACATAGAAAAGCTTTGGCTTTAAAAAAAATGTATTACAATGTAGTATTAAAAAAAAACTTAGTACACAAGATAGTACAATATTCAGTTTTACATTAACAAAAAAGAAACAATCTATATGCGAATGAAAAAAAGAGATCGAATATAAGATAATCAATTAATTTTTTATTTATATATTGATCATTTAATAATTACTAGGTGATTATTGAGATGCATGATTGATCACGTGGGTACAAGGCTTTAGCGGACCCCTATTTATGTTTAGCTAGAAATTAGATGAAAATAGATAGAGTATAAAAGATTGAAAAACTATTTTGGAACTTTTTTTGTTGCTGCCTGACTTTGGTCTGGCTCTTTCGTAGGTGCCTCATTTAACTTGAACAGATTTAACACAAAATATGGACTAAGTTTTACAAGATACAGATCTTTATATATAGGTTCCGCAATTTGATTTGATTTGATTTGATTTGATCAAATATTTGAATTCAAATCAAATTCAAAATACAGAATTTTCAAATTAATAAATATTTGATTTGATTTGATCAAATATTTAAAGCATATGATAATTTATAAGTAAAATTTTAAAAATTTCAAATCAAATCAAATTCAAATACAGAATTTTTAATTTAAATCAAATTCAAATCAAGGCTTATTTGGTTTGATCAAATTCAAATATGCTTAATATTTGATTTGATGTGAGTTTGAGGAACCCTATTTATACATGAGTAATGAATTAGCAAATATGGTGGGGTTTCGAGAACGAACTTCAAAAATTACAAAATGCTACAATGATATTGTGGTAAAATATCTGAATAGAATTTTGATTCTGAGAAAAAAAAAAAAGAAAGTAAAAAGAAAAGAAATGCATTAGTTGTTTATTAGACGAAATAATTTACAAATAGAAGAAGTAAAATTTGGAATCCTTTGAATCATTTAAGTTGATAGGAAAAAAAATTTTGATAAACATTATGAGTAATACCGTAAGATGAGTGACAGAAATAAGAGAAACAAGAACGAATCTGAATGATCAAATTCGGAGCTGAGTCTGCATAATTAAACTTAGCCGACTATGAATTAACGAACTTCCATTTACAGCAATAACTAATCCGATAAGAGTCGCATGAGAACAAAGGCAAGCTGACAATCACAAATTCAGCTAAAAATGAACAATTTGCAGCCCTTCTTGAAACTGCCATTTTATAATCACATTCAAAAAAAAATAACAATATTACATGTTCACATGGACACGGCGGACCTACATTGTACAGGCAATAAACCACCAACTAGTGCCAAGTCACACAAACTTAAAGACAGAGATTTCCAACTTAGGGGCATATTTCATGTCAGTTTAACTGTGCATAGCTTACATCTAAGAGGCATTCATCAAATAACCTCAATTCGCAGACCAGAAAAATGCTAAATTGGAGTGTGCATGCAATACTTTTTGTGTAATTGAAAGGGGCATTGCTCAAATCCAGGTCTACTATCCGATAAAAAAAAATAAAAAAATAAAAAAATAAAATGCCCCCTGTTATACATTGTTTCTAATTAGTAATTTCAAAAAAAAATATAAAATAAAAGAAAAATTTTTTTTTCTTTTTTACACATGCTTCAATCAATCGAATTTTGATAGCCATCAAAAAAAAAAAATTTTTGCCAGTAAAATGAACCAAATGAAAAATATTTATTCAGCTATTGGTTAGGGTTACAAGCATGGGGTAGGAGTTGAAAAAGATAATAAACAAGGCATTCGCATATTGTCAAAAATCAGCAGATCTGAATAATTCTAACGGAATGTATAGAATTTGATATTGTTATTATTTATAAATCGATAAGTACTGGTATGAAGTATTTAAGAAGCTTGCTAAGGCAAGTGATGTAATGGAAATTTGGAAAATAGCCTGTGGTATTGTTATGGAATTGGCATAGAAGGGAATTGGAGTAAAGGATTAGAATGGTTTCAAAAGGATCCCAAATTTCACTCTGATAGAAAGCATAATTGCGACTCAATCATCTATTTGGTTATAGAAATATGCACATTGAAATAGAGATTATGCTCAATCAGTATAGTGTCTATCATGTGACCTTGATAAAGAACAAGATGAACAAGTGGAAATGGAAATATTGACAATTGCATGAAAATACTCCAACTTAGAACACGGAGATAGAAAGATTTTAGCAAGACATTTGCGACGCAACGATCTTTTTTCTCCCACTGTGTTTTTTCATAATGTTAATAAATTGATCCGAGCGAGAATAATAATCTAAAGCATGATGAAAGTTATACTAAGGTTATTATCGCGAGGATCTTCACATTCAACAAGCCATTATGGAATTACTATTTATGGTTAGTTGGGAATTAGATGAAAATAGATAGAGTATAAAAGGTTGAAAAAGTATTTTGGAATGATAAGTGCTTTTTTCGTCGCTGCCTGACTTTGGTCTGACTCTTTCGTAGGATCCCACCCGGCCCTCCCAAAAAAAAAAAAAAAATTCAATCCACATTGTTATCATGGTGGCATGTGTATTTACATTCATTACCTGTGCCAAATCCAATGCTGATTCGACTAGTAAACTGCTACAAAACCTGAGCCATTTACGGTCCAATTGGCATGGGCACACGGTCCTGCACAGTTTATAGAATCTGAACAAATTCAGGCCATACTTGTACAAATCCGGACCTTGACCTGTGCCTATATGTACATTTTTCTTGTAAAGAGAAGAAGAAAAAAGAGGGACAAGAAGAAAGGAGATGAAAGAGGGATGAGATGAAAAGAGGAAAGGAAGAGAAAGGAGAAGAAAGTAAGAAAAGGAAAAGAAAAGAAGAATAGAAGGAAAAGGAAAAGGAAAGAAAAAAAAATGATAAATGGAAAGGAGAAAAAAAAAGAAAAAAAAAGAAGAAAAGGAAATAAAAAGAAAAAAAGAGACGAAAAGAAAAAAGAAAGTGAAAGTGAAAAAGAAAAGGAAAGAAAAGAGAATAAAAAAGAAAGGAAAAAAGACGAGTAGTGAGAAAAAAAAAACAGGTAAGGAAAGAAGAAAGAAACGAAAAGAAGAAAAAGAAGAAGAGGAAAAAGAAAAGAAAAAAAAAAGGTAAGAAAAAGAGAAAGACATGAAAAGAAGAGAGAAAAAGGAAAATAAAAAGAGAAGGAAAAGAAAATAAAAGGAAAAAGAAGACTAATAGAGGAAAGAAAGAGAAAGGGAAAGAGAATAGGAAAGAAAAAAAAAAGTAAAAAAGTAAAGTAAAAAAAAAAAGGATTAAGGATAAAAACGAATATATAAGATGTAAGGAAAGAAGAATATATAAGATGCAACAGAAGAATAGAAATATGAGAAGAATGTAAGTAAGGAAAGAGAAAGAAACAAAAAGGAGAAAAAGAGGAAAAGGGAAAAGAAAAGAAGAAGAGACTGGTCCTGTCTGATTCGACTAGTAAACTGCTACAAAACCTGAGCCATTTATGGTCTGATTGGCATGGGCACACAGTCTCGCACAGTCCGTAATAAAAGTCATGTGTATATATACAGATCGGTATCAAAAAAGTAAAGTAATTTTGGGGTACATATAAGAGTATCAAAAAAGTAAGTGCAGGAGTATCAAAAACATAAGATTTGCCCCTCTGGGTGAGGTAGAGAGGCCGTAGCTTGACACAAAGGTCGAGCAGAAAATTCAAGAACAAGGAAATCGAGTTACTCAAATACAAATACGGTCTGATCCACACCATGACTCATCATCACGTGCAGATCCAGTGACTTACAATAGCAAATCTTACGTTTTTGATACTCCTGCACTTACTTTTTTGGAGGACGTCTAAAGCTGTGTCCAGTCACGTGTTTTTGGTTTTTTAATTAAAGTTAGGGTAAGGGTAGTGACAGATATTACGTAATATTTTAGGGGGGAGGGGGGTTTCTGAAATCTTACGTTAAATATAGAAGTTCATAATAGCCAATCAAATTTCTCTTATGTAGGGGGGAGGGGGTAGGGGTATAGTAAAATTATATTACGTAATATATGTCACCACCCTATGGGTTAGTTTGGGGTTAGGGTTAGGGCATGTCTTATAGTCAAATTGTCCCCCCGACATTTTTTATTAATGCACCAAGACAGGTTTAGATAGTTGTTTCTTGTATTTTTGCAACTTTCGCTTTTTTTTCGCTGTTTTTGTCTCTTCAGGCTGATCTGTGTCGATCAAAATAAACAATCCTATTGGCTCTATGTCATGTGATGGACACAGCTTTAGATGACCCCCTTTTTTGATACTCCTGTATGTACCCCAAAATTACTTTGCTTTTTTGATACCGATCTGCATATATACATGTGACTTGTATTACACAAAGGCCTAGTGCTTGTTTTTGCAAAAATAATTTTTGGTTACATGCTACAAATATCGTGTAACGTTACACAAGTCTAATTTTGGTACTTAACCCGGCATTAAGCTTAATCTGGTGGGCACTATCCAGGGACACAGAAAAATTTGGATTCAAATTTACCCAGATAAATCCAAATATTCGAGCATTTTCTATATAAATTCAAATATTTAAACATATCCCATGTAAATCCAAATGTTTCAGGGATTTAGCATAATCGCATGATTTTAAGCCAATAACATTGGTATAAAATTTTTAAAAATCAGTGATGTGAAAAAAGTAATTTAGAATCTTTGCAAGAAACCGAAGTAGCTTTGAGACCTGGTAGTTTAGTTTAAAGAAGGGTAAACATTAGTTACCCTCTTTGAAAGAGCACTAGGTTTAGACCAAGTTGGTTCTGGAGAAAAGAACTATTAGCAAAGCTTAGATTGTTGCATTTGGTCCTGAAAGAGGAAATACATTCATTTGAAAAAAAAGAAAAAAAGAATAAAATTAAAGAAAAAAAAAATAAAGATCGAATCCATTTGAAGAAGATAAAGCATTAGAAAGGTTCGGGTTGCTCTAAAGAAAAAAATTTATTAGGCTGATTTTCTGAAAGAAAGAAATATTAGATCAGTTCTGAAGAAGGAAAAGATTGGTTGGTTCTGAAGATGAAAAAAATTGGATCAGTTTTGAAAGTAAAAAATTGAGTTAATTTTGAATAAAGAAATACATAGTAGTTCACTCTGAAGGAGAAAAAACTTGGAAGCAATTTTTTGAAAGAACATTAAACCCAGTCTGAAGAACAATATGTATTAATGCAAATAATGGGAAGATCAAAACATGTTACACCTCATTTGCGAGCACAAGAATTTCCTGAAGAGCTTTTTGTAGATAACAATAACCTTTTTTGTCATTTTTGCAATATAAACATTGGATAGAAAAACAAGGCTACTGTTACTACACACATAAACTCAAAAGCTTATAAAGATGCTTATCACTCACATATTATTGCTAATCATAATGATCGCCAGCAACCTCTTCTTACAACATTGGAGGCTGCTGATGAAAAAAAAACAAATAATTAATGATTTAGTCAAAGCCTGGGTGGAGCGGACATTCCTATTGAAAAAATAAACAAGCTCCGGGGTTTTTTAAAAAGTACTGTAAAGAAGGAGGCTCTATCCCTATAGCTGATAGTATTCAGAAGTATCATTTAATAGTGTATTTGAGCAATACTATGAACAACTTCGGGAAGTGTTTTGTAGAAAACCTGTTTCTATTATAATCGATAAGACTACAGACAAGAAGGCCTGTAGTGTAATGAATATTCTTTATAATTACCGAGACAAAACAAAGTTAATTTTGGTTAGCTTTATGTCACAAGTAAATAATGTTACTGTAGACCAATTGGTCCTTCAAACTTTAGTTGAATGGGAGATACCTTTTAACCGTCCATATCTTATTGTATCTGATTCGGCCTCTTATCTAAAAAAGTCTGTTAGAGAAGTTTTGCAGCCAGTAATGCCACAAATTCGATATAATACATGTGGCGCACATATTATTCAATTAATAAGGTTAATAATTTATATTTATTTGTAATTAATATTTAATTACATTTTGCTAATTATAATTTTAATTTATTTAGTGAAGCATGGATGAAAAACTACCATTTCGATGTTGTGCGCAAATTAATTAATAACATTAAAAAAACTATGATTTATGCTAAAGCAAGGAGATCCAGAAATATGGATTATCTTAAATGACATGGAATTGAGAATGATGCAGATGATAGTTTAAATTCTCAAGATTCTCAAAAATTGACTTTACGTTTTATGCCTTTACCGAATATGACAAGGTGGAACTCGTGGTTCAAGATGGTGATTTACGTTTATGACTATTTGGATTATATTAGAGGGTTTTATTTAGAAGAGCACAAATCAGAATCTAATGAAACAATTAAAGATATCGTGTCAGTTTTTAATAACAGAAATGAAAATTGATTAATGGAAATATACTTAGTTTTATTCGTTATTATTCCTGACAGTTTATGTTAGATACTGATTTTTTTAAAAGGAATATGAGCCTATTTTTCCTTTAATTGAATCACGAATTCAGCAACTCGAGGCTTTTCTTATAGATGGAATGACTGCAACACATTTTGGTAACAAAATCGATGAGATTCTCTTAAAATATAATACCAAACTTGCTATTTTTATTCTGATTTTTCAATCTGCATTTACTTCAGCATTTAACAAATTTTCTGTTCATTTTTCTGATCATCCTTGTCGTTCGCTCTTTAAGGCAGTTCAGATTTTTGATCCACGTTATTTGAAAATGTCTTTGGAAAACCGTGATATTCAAAAATATTGTTCTGATATTCCGCAACTATTAAATCCTTCTATTGTACTTCTTCAAGAATGGGCATTGTATTGTAACTTAGATTTAATTGAAGTAGATTATTCAAATCATAAAATTTTTTGGGAAAAAATGTCAATTACTTTACCTCTTTTAAGTGAAATCGCATATAGTTGCCTATTTCTTCTAATGCAGTAGAACGTAGCTTTTCAGTTTACAATAATCTTCTTAGTGACAAAAGACAAAATTTAAGTCCTGAATCACTTAAGAAATTAAATATGATTTATTTCAATAATTTGGATTAGTTTTTTGAAATAACAAATATAATAAATTGATCTTTATTATCAATAAATTTATTATCCAAATTTATCCAAATTTTTGTGAATTTCAATCCAAATTTTTGTGAATAATAAAAATAATTTTTCCATGTCTTTGGCACTATTATGATAATGTCCCCAGTAGGGATAGACAAATCTAGTAGTACCCTAACCCGGCATTAAGCTTAATGCTGGTGGGCACTATCATGATAATGCACCCGGCGGGGTTAGACATAATTTCGGGCCACCCTAACCCTAAATCTAGTAGTACTCTAACCCGGCATTAAGCTTAATGCAGGTGGGCACTGTTATGATAATGCCACCGGCGGGGTTAGACATAATTCCAGCCCACCCTAACATAGTGTTCTGCAAAAGATTTGGGTCCGGTCCGGTCGGGTCGACGGACCGGACCCGGACCCATGAGTATACAGACCCGGACCCACATTTAGGTCCGCCTGGGTAATACCTGGTCCGGTCTATTATTTTTTTTAATAATAATATTATATTGTAAATTTAATAGCATTCGCACCTGATAAATGCACATGGCGAAGCAAGGGAATGGATGCATATAGGGACTTCGCATATTACAGCTTCACATTAATGTAACGCTCCTGTCACATAAAATTCTAACTTATTTTTATCGCTGTTTTTTGGCATAAACAATGAATATTAACCAGCCGGAAGCGGCATTTTAGTTTTAACAAAATTCTACTCTGCGCCAATGCTTTAAAATGTTTTTTATTTAATGCATAAATTGAGAAATGACACAGAACATACATATATAAATATCATATCTGCTGATTAAATTAATTTAATGCTTTAAATTTTAAATATGCGCTAAATGGATTCAGAATCACCTTTCGAAATTTTTTACCGATTTGAGTGAATTTAAATTTCGTTTCACATAAGTGTATTTAGAATCAACTTAAATTGATTCTAAATACCAAGATTCTATTCCGACATACAACAATACAATTCCCTTGAAGAATTTTACGGACCCAGACCGAACCTGAACCTTTGTTATAAAGAGATGGACCCGTAATTTAGATCCGTATTGGTTTCCAGACCGGATCCGGATCTTCAAAAATACCCACCCGGTCCGGTTCTTGCAGAACACTACCCTAACCCTATATCTAGTAGTACCCTAACCTGGCATTAGGCTTAATGCTTGTGGGCACTATCATGATAATGCCTGGTGGGGTTAGACATAATTTCGGCCCACCCTAACTCTAAATCTAGGAACCCTAAAAACTAATTGTTCGAAGCAACATCCAATCACAGTACATATACTAGTTACACAACATATGCATCAAGTATATGTACTGTGATTGGATGTTGCTTCAAACAATTAGTTTTTAGAGTTTCAAGATTTAGGGTTAGTGTGGGCCGGAATTATGTCTAACCCCGCTGGGGCATTATCATAATAGTGCCCACCAGCATTAAGCTTAATGCCGGGTTAGGGTACCAAAATTAGACTTGTGTAACGTTACACGATATTAGCAGCGTGTAACCAAAAATTATTTTTGCAAAAACAATGCACTGGGCCTTTGTGTAACACAAGTCACGTGTATATATGTAGTCGGTATCAAAAAAGTAAAGTAATTTTGGGGTACATACAGGAGTATCAAAAAAGTAAGTGAAGGAGTATCAAAAACGTAAGATTTGCCTCACAATAATGTCACGCCTTGTGACTTCGTTCACAAGCGGGACAGATCCATTTACAAAATTTAGAGATGATGTAGCAAGAAATTCTTTGTCAGGAGTTCCAACAGCAATATTTCATGATGGTGCACTTATTACAAATTTTTTAATAAATCAATATATATCAGTTCATTTGTATAGGCAAAATTATTTCCGTTAAATACCACCTAAACATAAAATTTGCTACCATCTAAGACACAAGTTTGATAATATCTTGGTAAACTGGTAAATTACAAAACTAGGTGACATAATATGTGCTGCTTGTATTTTAGTAACATGGGTCTATTTATATAATAAAATCCACAAAAATTACAGACCGAAATTATTCTGTATTGAGCTAGAATTTACGCTCATTTGATCTCAAATGGTAGTTTTGCCAAAAGCATAGTTTGCCACGAGTGGCATATTTTAATGCCGACTTAACTATGATGAATTCAGACCGTTAAATTAATGTCAATTATTGTTCTCTCTCAACCCAATATTTGATTTTACATTCTCCTTTTTTATGTTTGAACAAATTTATATTTAACTTTTATTAAAATGCACGCATATTAGGATTTACTTTAAAACTTAACTAATAAAAAAAAATGATGTAACAAATTATATTAAAAATATGATAAATTTTCTAATAGAGCAAAATCGCCATAAGTGTTTTTATAATATTTTTATAATTTATAATATATACGGAATTTATTTGTGATAGAAAATAGTGATATCCATTTTTTTTATTCAGCATTAAGTTCATTCTAATGCATCAACTATCACATTTAAAATTTTCGGGAATTTTCTAACTTCATTGTTGTATTAAAAGCATTTAATAAGAGGATAATATTCGATTTTCTTATTAGCAAAATTAAAACAATAAAAGTTAATAAAATGTTTCTAATTGTTTAAAACTATATGTTTCCTTTATTCTAATGCCAACGTTCATTATACGGATAGGGAATAACAACGCAACATATATTTTTTTTGTCTCATGCTTACACTAACTCATACTTCACATTAGCATAATACCATTATTCTCAGAAAATAAATCTAATGCTGTGAAAAACTTAATATTCGCTTTCAGGTTTATTAATTTCGCAGTATCTATATGTTGTTAGTAACAGATGTTATTTTAAAAGTTTAAATATATTTATCATCAATAATGGTAAAAAAAAAACTCTTTCACCAATTAAAAAATAATGTTAAATCTGAAATTAAATATACAAATCATGAAAATAGCCATTCACTATTTTAAAAAACGGTGATTTATTTGCATATGCAGTAATTACATAATAATTGAAAAATTATTGAGTTTTTAAATATTTTTAGTCACAATATATCATTAATTTAAAGTTGAGCAATATTCATACATTGAATAAACTGTGTTTTTTGCTTAAAAAATATTATTTTCTAGATACCATGGTTTGTATAATCAAATAGTCTCACATTATTTATATGAGTTTTAGACAATATAAACTAGTTAATTTATTTGCCAAAGATTAAAGTATTACAAATTTATTTAATAGCTTTAAGTATTTGAAAATATTAAATGTAGTATTCAACTATTCATTACAATGTCTATTGAAGAAGTATTTTAAAAAATTATTAGTATTTTAGTATAGATGCACAAAAATAAGAAATCCTGTTTATAATAAAAAAAATTTAAAAAGTCTAATTAAATACAATATTTTATTGTGTATATTTACATTGTTGTCACATCTGCTGAAGATCATAAGATCAGTTGTAACATAAAATAAAAAAATCATTTCTTTCATTAATTTGTTTATGGTGAGGTAAGTTTAGTGCGTGAGCAAAAGAGGGAATTTATACTAAAATTCGCAAAGAATTTTTTTGTTAAATTTTTAACAAACAATTGAATTTTTCTGATCGTGTTACGTAACACTTGACCTTGAAAGTTGATTGGTCGATCATGTGAAGGGCGAAGAATTAGTACTCGATTTTATTGGCCGGAGCGTAGCGACGGACCCTAAGTTTCTATGCGGAGTGATACAAAAATTACCTTCCTGATGTGCTTCAATTGTCAAAATCTTGACAAATTTTACTTTTTTGATATACTTGTATATATATGATGTAAATCTTATCAGAAATGGAATTTGGAAATTTTTTGTCTGTCCCCACGCGTGTCTATATTTGTGCTTTTAATGTTACCAACATATGCATATTAACGCGTTTGTGTAATATGATGAACATCATATGATGAACTCCGGACATATAATGCTACGCATTAGCCTAGTAATATTACAATTAGGCTCCTAGGTGCGGTTTGGGTTTGTCAAACCCAAACCAACCCAAATTCAAACTATAAATTTTGCCAGTTTTTAAATCAAAACTTATATAATATCCCAACCCAAACAAACTTGAACTTACATTCAAGTCTGGTTAGGGTTCACTAAAGTTTGCGAAGATGTTCGGGCTCAATATAATATCACATACCAATTAACCAAATAATAATTACTGATAACCAAATCAATGATTACCAAGCTAGAATCATTAGTTGATACGTATCAATCCTTATCAACTTGATCAATACAACTTTTTTATAAACGAAACACAAATATTTAAACAGAACACAAAGTCTATTGTAACTGCTGGTGATTTTCGTTTAATTAAACCAATTTCCAACTTTATTATTCATTATATGAACCTTGATTAAAATTTATTGCCAGTACGCTGCATCTAAATATAGACTTCTGTACTAAAGAATGCAGGGAAAATATAGTCGCTTAAATTACCCATCTCGGATTTTTTTAATCCTCTTCTGAAGATAATAAATATCCTTTATAAATTCATAATCATCTTTAACATTTTCAGAACGCCTAATTTTAATTGAATATTAATCACAAGTTTCAATTAACAAGAATAAGCCAATAATTACCATTTTTACATAAAATAACCTTGACATGTGACCTAATAAACTCTTTAAACATATCTAAGTGCCTTGTTAAATTTAAATACAAGTATATTAATAGTTAAGCTTATATTATTGTCTTAGGTTTTCAATACATTTATCTGAAATTACTTTGGATCTAATATCATTCAAACTTTAGGAATTTAAAATGAATCGATTTTTTGACTAATTTTTAGTTGTTCAAACGTTTTCTTGATTTCGCTTGCGTTGATAAACTTGGAAGTGTACATATCGTCCGGGTGATTTTGCGAAACTATCGGTAATTTATTGATCATTTCATTGGCTTCCAAGAATTGTTTTTTTATTTCATTTTCTGTCGGATCATCTATTTTTCTATTCCATTCGTTAAGTTTATCTTGAATGTTTGAAGCGGTAGGTCGTTTTTGTGGGTCAGAATTCATACATTGTTTTGCTAATTCAACAAAACACTCAGGAGTTCCAATAAAAAAATCAGGTCGCAATCCATCACAATTTTTACCGCAAGACCAAGATCAAATTGATGACCGTCATAAGGCCTTTTACCATTAGAAATTTCAGTCATGATAATTCCTAAAGAGTAAATATCTGTTTTCTCTGTAAAATATTGACCCAATAAAACTTCTGGAGCAACATAAGGCAGAACACCATAAAATTTTCCAGATTTATTGTTCATAGATAATGAGAGACCTAAATCAGCAACATAAGCGTTATCTATATCCTCTTGTAAAATATTGCCACTATGTAAATCACTGTGAATATATCCTTGAAAATGTATCATATCAAGATCCGAGGTCATGCATTGCAGCAATATAATTTTTCTTTTCCAATCCATCTGAACTACATTAGCAAGATTTTTATTTAAAGATTTCTTATTGGCATATTCCAATACAAGGATGAATTGTTCATTTTTGATTTTGGTTATTCCATAACATTTTAAGAATGATGGATATACTTTTCTTATTTCACAAAATACTTTTAATTCTTTTATGAATTCTGAAAAATCATCTATGTTAAGCACTTTAAGTGCAACTGGTGTCTCTAATCCTTGAGTCTTATCGTCCCAAAATGCGAGATATACAGTTGCAAATCACCCTCTCCTATTTTCTGAATATTTTAAACTCATTGTAAGGAATCCACTGTAATTTATATCCGTTTTCAGTCAACATTTTTTTTAAATCATCATCAATTTCAGGCATTTTAGATGCGCATTCATATTTTTCTGTAAAAAAAATTGCATATTAAAAAAACATTAATGATTAATAATAATTAAAATATCGAGAATATTTACCTGCTATTTCTTTGTCCGCACTAATAATTTAAATTGATCATTAAAATATTTATATCATGTATATAGATTAAATATGAAAATTTTACCTTTTATACCATTGATTTGCCTTGCGTAAATCCCTTTCGACCCCGAATCCGTTTCGATAGCACCGAGCAACTTCAAATTTTCCACTAATATCACCAAGTTCAGCAGATTTTTTATAGAATTCAAAAGCTTTTTTTTCATCCTTTTCAACTCCAATTCCACTCTGATAGTTAGTTGCAACGTTGTATGCACCACCAGCATTTCCCATTTCAGCAGCTTTTTGATAATAAAAAAATGCCTTGTGTTCGTCTTTTTCAACACCGATACCTTGTCGATAGCAGTATCCAATATGATATGTTGCAACATCATCTCCCATTTCAGCAGCTTTTTGATAATAAAAGAATGCCATATGTTCGTCTTTTTCAACACCATTTCCATTTTGATAACATGACCCAATATTATACATTGCAGTAGCATTTCCCATTTCAGCAGCTTGTTGATAATAAAAGAATGCCTTATGTTCGGCTTTTTCAACACCGATTCTATGTAGATAGCAGTATCCGATATCACTTATTGCATTAGAAATTTGCATTTCAGCAGCTTTTTGATAATAAAGGAAAGCCTTATGTTCGTCTTTTTCAACACCGATTCCATTTCCATAACAGCATCCAATTTGATATGTCGCAGTAGCATTTGCCATTTCAGCAGCTTTTTGATAATAAGAGAATGCCATATGTTCGTTTTTTTCAACGCCAATTCAATGATGATAGCAGTATCCGATTTGATTTATTGCATCAGCATTTCCCATTTCAGCTGCTTTTTGATAATAAAAGAATGCCTTATGTTCGTCTTTTTCAACGCCAATTCCATGATGATAGAAGTATCCGATACTATGTATTCCATTATTATTTCCAATTTCAGCAGCTCTTTGATAATAAAAGAATGCCTTATGTTCGTCTTTTTCAACACCAATTCCATTATCATAACACGACCCAATATTATATATTGCATCAGCATTTCCCATTTCAGCAGCTTTTTGGTAATAAAAGAATGCCTTATATTCATCATTTTCAACACCGATACCATCTTCATAACACATTCCAATTTGATTTATTGCAACAGCATTTCCCATTTCAGCAGCTTTTTGACAATAAATGAACGCATTGTATTGATCTTTTCAACATCGATTCCATTTTCATGCCGATATCCAATATCATATAATGCGTTTGAATTTTCCATTCCAATATGTTTTTATAATAAATGGATATTATGCGACTATTTTTTGTTGGTTTAAAGAGGAAAAATACTGTATAGTTGTTAAGAAATCATAAATACGATTTATTGTCATACAACATTTAATGATAACCTTTTTTCACGATTTCTCTGCTCTTTTCTAAATATGGGTTCTCCAAGGTTCTCCAAGCATCAACCTAGACGCACAATAGTTATTACGTAATTTTAGCTATTTATATGAGATGCCGTGAACGAAGTCACTGGACAGCCATTTGTCACGAGACCATGGACCGGGACCATGACGTAGAGGAAGAATGGCAGATATGAGGTATTGGTGAATGAAATGTGAGAGTAGGAGAGTCAGGTGAGTATGAGGTATTGTGTGGGAATTATTGATGTAGGATTGAGTAAGTATGAGGTAGTTGTGACGGAGCTTATGGAAATGAGAGTTAGGTGAGAATGAGATTTGCGTGGGAAATTGTATGGTGGAGTTAAGTAAGGATGAGGTCATAGGAGATGGTTATTTAAGGAAAGAGGAGTAGGAATTTGTTCTCCATCTTTTGTTTTTGCTGCTGGGCTCGACACAAGTCTAGCTTTGTCGTTAGTACCCGCCCACCCACCGCTATGGACAGGTTGCGGTGGTGTAGATTGAGTAACGGAATTGACTGATAGCCCGGGTAGCTATCTCGGGTAATACGTCGATAGCCCGACTTTACAGCTCGGATATCGAAAGAGAAGAGGTAGATATAAGACCGGTTTGCGATGCTAGAGATGACTGGTGGGACCACGTGAGCAGCGAGGCAAGATCCCATATGTGTATTTCATAGTTGTGGAGATATAGGTCGAGTGACAAATAACATTTTGAAAAGCCTGTCAACGAAGTGACAGGGCGATCATTATTGCGAAATCAGATGACTTTATGATCAGGCATATTACAGGTTTTTCATGTATCCTTTTATGGTTATTCTTTGACTATTGTCGTTATATGTTGAAACTTGTATTTACAGTAATTTTGGATTAGCATATGATTTTCAGAAATTCACATTGTGTTATGTTTATTGTTAGATCGGTACAGGGGTAAGGCCGTTTGAAGTTAATTTCTTGGTTAACATCACCCCCCAATGGCCCCCGGCCCCCGGCCCCCGGGTAAAATGAAAATATGAAAAAATAAAAAATAATGAAATATTGGGAAGATTTAAGAACAAGCACCCCAGTGATAATCACGAATGATCGACCTCGATTTTATCACATATCCCTAGGGTAAGGGTGAAATAGTGGTGAAATTACTAAAAAATAGTAACCATAATTCTAGGAGGTTCTATAGAATTAGGGTTACTATTTTTAGTAATTTCTCCCATACCCTAGGGATCACCTGATTTGTTTACATTTTCTGCCCAATCTAATTAATCGAGTGATAAAATCGAGGGTGATCATTCGTGATTATCACTGGGTGCTTGTTCTTAAAGTGTCCCCAGCTGTGAAGCCAAATACAACAACAGGTCCTTGCACTGCCACTTGCAGCCGTGGAGCCAGGTATACATACTACAGGTCCTTGCATTGCTAATGCAGCTGTGGAACCTGATATATTTAAAGAAACAACACTGCTTGCTTGAATTCAGGTGGGTAAGGGTGATAGAGCCAGGCGAGCGATAGTGAAAAGACAGAGATTCTTGGCCTTAAATACACCTCCCGCATCACTGGTTCATTCTTGGGCACATTTATTATCGCTTACCCTCATTATCGATCTAACAATAATCATGTGAATATCAAAATTATATACAAATCTGAAATTACTAGTAAAAACAGGTTACAAAATTTCACAACAATAATCAAAGAATAACCATAAAAGGATACATAACAAAACCTGTACATTATCAGTTATAAAGTCATCTGATCTCGCAATAATGATCACCCTGTCACTTCGTTGACAGGCTTTACATTATACTGGTCCTTGCACTGCCATTTGCAGCCATGGAGCCAAATACAACAACTGGTCCTTGCACTGCCACTTGCAATCATGGAGCCAAATACAACAACTGGTCCTTGCACTGCCATTTGCAGCCATGGAGCCAAATACAACAACTGGTCCTTGTACTGCTACTTGCAGCCGTGGAGCCAAATACAACAACTGGTTCTTGCGCTGCCACTTGCAGCCGTGGATCCAACTAACTATGGTCCTTGCGCTGCCACTTGCAGCTATGGAGCCAGGTACAAAACAGGTCCTTGCACTGCCACTTGCAGCTGCTGAACCAAACAAAACATCAGGTTCTTGCACTGCTAACGCAGCCTTGGAGCCTGGCATAACAATAGTTTCATTTGCTTGACTTCTGGTGGGTAAGGGAGGGTGATAGAGCCAGCCTCTACAAGGCGAGCGATAGCAAAGAAAAAGATACCTCTTCTTCCTCAAGACAATCAGCCTTAAATATTCTTCTCATTGTCTCTTAGGCCGTTCGAAGTTGATTCATTAGTTAACATCACTTTTCCAGAACTCATAGGAGGGGGTAAAATGAAATGAACATATGAAACGAACATATAAAAATGAGGCAATTTCATTGTTGATGTAAATTAGGTGACTGGTGAGAGTCTTTAGCATTTTGATTGGCTGTTCATTTTTCGAAGGAGGGGGAGTTTTCAGCTGGGGTGATGTTAACTGAAAAATTAACATCAAACGGCCTTAACATTACATTCCTCTTATAAAAAAAATGAGCAAAAATAAATAAATATCGGTATATAATTAATTCTTTATAAAATGTATTTTATCTAATAAAAAGAACTTCGTACGTATGTACAATTTTTACAGGCAAAGTTCTCGTGATCTAGTGATCTGATCTGCATCATTTTAAAGTATGTATGCAGCGATCACAGATTGGAATTTTGGGGTTTCCAAATTCCTATTGGTCGAGCAAATTTTGTCCCGAATGATTCCGTAAAAGCTAAATGTTTATTCAAATATTTCTTCTCGTTAATACTAGTTTTCTAGCTCTTCACAATCGAACAAAAAGCACTTCGGAAGATCTTTATTCAGCAGTTTTTTGTTGAATCGTTTTATTGCAAACTGAAATAAACATATATAAGAGGACAGCAAATAGGAATTAAAATTTTAGCTTTATTTTTTATTATTTATTTATTTATTTATTATTTTTTAAGTTTTTATTTTATTTAATTCGTTTTTTATTTTTAAATTATTTTATTTTAACTGTGAAATAACGCACAGAGTTATTTCGAGTTTCAGCCTGAATTAATCTTAATTTAGGCCAAAATTCGAAACCACACCCATTGCGTTGTTTCGTGGTTATGCAGTCTTAGTTTTTTAATTTTTACCGAGGACATCAAAGAGGAAGGGGAGGGGTGATGTTAACCAAAAGATTAACTTCAAATGGGTTTTAGGTAGTAATATAATAAGCAAAATTGTCTAATATCATCAAATTCTTAATTTGATTAGTCAAGTATTACGTGATTATGCTCTGCTTTAGACGACCCCATATATAGAGATTGCTGATTGCTAATTGCTGATTGGCTAAGTATGTATGTTCGTACATACGTCAGCTACTAGTAACTAGTATTATCCGACAAACTCATATGATCATGAATGAATTTCTTTCCGTTATTTTTTTCATGTATTACGAAATAATCACGTTTACTTGAATTAAAACTCAGCTGACAACTCCCTACCAATCATGATCATAAATTGTCGGATAACACCATTATTGGGCAAATTTTTGAATAACGGTAAATTGGCTCAACTGGGCAAATGATTGGCTGACATGTGCTGCTTTGTTGCACGTGTTCATTTGCCCTGTTGAACAAATTTACCGTTATTCAAAAATTTTTGCCCAATAATGAATACATATCATGCACGAAATAATAAATCGAATTTATATATTTAATTTGATTTCTAAATAATGATAATATTTCAGGACACTTTAAGAACAAGTACCCCAGTGATAATCACGAATGATCACCCTCGATTTTATCACTCGATTAATTAGATTGGTCGGAAATGTAAACAAATCAGGTGATCTCTAGGGTAAGGGAGAAATTACTAAAAATAGTAACCCTAATTCTATAGAACCTCCTAGAATTATGGTTACTATTTTTTAGTAATTTCACCACTATTTTACCCTTACCCTAGGGATATGTGATAAAATCGAGGTCGATCATTCGTGATTATTACTGGGGTACTTGTTCTTAAATCTTCCCCACAGCTGCAAGTGGCAGTGCAAGGACCAGTTGTTGTATTGGCTCCACAGCTGCAAGTGGCAGTGCAAGGACCATAAGAATAAACTTCGCTTATACTAGCAGGAACACGTTACCGATTCTCTTTTCAGCTATAGGAGATTCGACGGTTTTCCCTCTATATGAAGGCATCATAGGTGTCCATTTCATTTGCTGTTGTGATGATTGCATGTCGCTATGGTGGAAAATGTGATTATGTATATTAGAGCCAATAAGGGTAGCGAGCCCTTACCCCATATGTGTTTCAGATTTGTCATTTAGTTTTTTTGTATAAAGTCAGCTGATCGAGCAATAATAATACAATAGTACAAATGGATACGTATTATTGAAATGATTGTAAATGAATCAAAATAAAGAATCCGATCAGTGCTTAAGCAGCTATTATTCATTCTGTAATTTATTGAATATCTTCAAACTACTCTATTAATGTATAAATCTATTGCTTATTTACGATTTTCACAAATTATTGTACAATTTGTTAATGATGATAATTTTATTGTTGTGCTTTTAAATTTATGTGTTGAAATTTTAAAGCAAAAAAAAAAAAAAAAGGAATAATAATACAGAAGATTCTGGTATAATTCCCTGAAAGTTAGTTACCCGCCAGCTCATTTTTCTGACACTATATTCCCGACAAAATGTTTCACCTACAGCACTTTTTGTTGAAAGAATTTTTCCTCGACATACCATGTTTTTGACATCCCCTTTTCTTGACATCTCATATTTTCGACAAGATATTTATCTGATATGATATATTTCTAATTTGACTTTTCTCTGACACTAAGTTTTATTGAATACACTTTTTCTGACAAGAACGATAAATCCAGTGATCATCACATCACGTGAAATCATGCAATATGTTATTTGTTTACTAGCACTATCAATTCAGTCTAAATTATACTATAACCTAACTCTAATCTAACCCTAACCCTAACCCCAACCCTAACCCTAACCCTAGGGTTCGGAATGAGCGGGCTTGGGCTGTGTTTTTCTAAATTTAAGCCCAAGCCCAAAGAAATTTTATAAACCTGTCCCAGTAAAAGTTACAGGTTTGGGCTGGGCCAGGTCACTCCATAACTATGACTTGGCCCAACCTAACCCGACCCAGCCCGGTGATTATATAAAGAAGTTGAATGTCCGGGTAACTTATTTATTCACTTTTGGGAAATGTAACAAATCACAAATTCTAGCTCTAAATAAACGTATTCATAAGGTAGCTGTGCAATATAGTTGCGCTAAAACCAGGAACGTAGGGACAACAGGTTTTATTGAAGATTTAATTGATGAATTATACTTTTTACAAGCATATACACTATTGTTAAACGATCGTAATTTATGTAATTAGGTGATTATGCTGCAAATTTAGATATTTTATTTATAAATTTTTTACAATTACAAATCAAAATATATATATATTTTCAAAAAAAATATATATTTATTAAAATAATAATTTAGTATGATATTATTATCCCAATGCAAATTTAATTCAAGAAACGCCAATGGCATTCCTTAGCGTCTTCGCTAAAGGGGGGTTTAAAAAAATTCAAGATTATTCTAAGATCTAGATCTAGAGAAGTCAACGTGATGTTTTTACAAAATGCATTAGCTACTTTTCATCCTTATGATCTAAGTTTATTATTCCAACTAAGGTCTAGAAAATCAACATAGTGCTCTCATAAAATGCATCAGTTAATGCTTTTTGCCCTGGCCCAAGTTTATCTAGAGAAGTTAATGTGCAAAGTGCATCGACTAATTCTTTTTATTCTTTTGATCCAAACTTATTATTCAAAATAGATTTAGAACTAAGATCCAAAGAAGTTAACAGTAAATTAATATACAAAGTGCATTGCTAGTTTTTTTTCTACAGTATTCGATATTCAACTAAAATTAAAAGAAGTCAACATGGTGTTCTTGCAAAGTCTTTCTATTTATCAAACCAACTAAGATCAGAGTGATATTCTTGCAAGTTCTTGCAAGTTCTTGCAAAGTGCTTTTCGTCCTTCTATTTGTTATTCTAATTAAGATCAGCACGATGTTTTTGCAAAGAGCATCGGCTAATGCTTTTTGTATTTCTGATTTATGTAATTTTGTGACAAAGTGCATCAACTAGTGTTTTAAACCAACAAGAAGTTTTCTTTTTTTCCAACTATAACCTAAAAAATAATAGTTTTGTAAGCTTATATGGTTGTGGTTTTAAAATCTCAGTGCAAAAGTTTACTGAAAATTTTGTAGAAATTTTTAATATGAAGTTTGAGATTTGACTTACAATACTTAAATTATGAAAAAAAGGGCATCTTCAAAGGTGAGATTCTTTTCAAGCTTACTTTAAATATAAGGATAAATAAACATTTGTCTTGTCGATTATTGTCCAGAATGTGGTTTTCTTTTAGAAAACCCCTGAAAATGCGCAGGTCACAAGACAATTACAAAAATACCCGTTAAAACAGAACAGGAAAGATTTATGATCATGCTGACCAACCAAATACGAGAGATCGCAGACACATTATAAATATTATAGCGGGGCCTGTGGGGGCCGTGGGCCCATTTCCAAAACCCGACCCAAACCCGGTAATTAATAAACCCGGTGTAAACCCGGCCCACTTATAAACAGGTCAAAATATTGGACCCGATTATGACCCAAACCCGGCCCAACCCGCAAACCCGCGGGTTTAGCCCAGCCCATTCTGAACCCTACCTAACCCTAACCCTAACCCTAACCCTAATTTAGGCCGAGTGCTTAATCATGTGATGTGATGAACACGAATATATCACTCTACCTATTTAAACAAAATTTCTAATCGGGGAAAGATCTTGTCAGAAAAAGATGTCGTAAACATGTCATGTCGGAAAAATGTTCTTTCTGAAATACGTCATGTCAGTAAAATGTCTTTTCGAAAATATGTCCTGTCAAGGAAAGGGAGGTCGAAAGCATGGTATGTCGAGGAAAGATTCTGTCAACAAAAAATGCTGTAGGTGAAACATTCTGTCGGGATATAGTGTCAGAAAAATGAGCTGACGGGTAACTAACTTTCAGGGATTAGCAACCCGTTACACACACGGGTTCATCTTTAATCCCGTGCCTTCAGCACGGAATATGAACCCGTTTGTAACTAGGTTATTCACTACATACCCACACAATAACTATTATTTATTTTACTCCTTATACTAAAAGTTTACTCATATGACTACAAATTCAACTATTCAATTAATAATTTCTAATTTGTTATGATAACCAATTTCGACAAGACCTAAAACTAGTGGACTCTGAATTTACGTTTTTCTGTACTAAAAGGACTTTATTATTATTATTATTTTTTTTAATTGTTAACGATGTTATTTGGTCAATAGAAGAATAACAATAAACATTCAAGTATCAAATACAATCTTTATTTTAATTGATTACATTAAATGAACATCGTTACGATTACTAGCTAATCACATCAAGAATGAGGCTTGAGAACATCTTAGTTCCAAACCACGCGCAAGTTTATCAAAACTTCATAATAATTAGAGTGAATAAAGTATTTTCAAGCAGTTTCTTATTTTTTGTTATCTCACTACCTTTCTGTGTGTAACTGGTTATTCAGTATACCCATACAATAACTATCTTATTGCACGGTGTCTGACGTAACAATCCCGTGCCAATAAGTAAATGAAAAAAGCACGGTTGCCACATAAGACCCGTGCAATAATAATTCGTTAACGCCAATAACGTCAATAATGGAAATCCATGACAAAGGTAGTTGAGCGATCTCTTTGGATACTCGATTAATTTCAAATCCAGTGATAAAAAAAAGGAGGTTTATGTAGTATATTATTTATTTTGAAATGTCTATCTCACTTAATATTCTTTACGAATAAAAAAAATTTTGAATTGCTTAATAAACTTTGTGACATTATTTAATAATGATAAACGTAATATAATATTTTGCTAAGTAAAATTTATTTCCAGACACTTTTAGAACCATAGAATAAGGTGCTTATGAACGCCAAAATATTAGTTGATAAAAATGATATTGATAAGTTCACTGATATTTTTACTACATACAGTATTTAAATTTATTTATTTGATGTAATAAACACGTGTTCCATACAATCACATTTGATCCGTTAGACACCTATACATATTTAAGTTTGTCCACACGTATAATCTTTTCTTAACTCGTGATTCGCCATCTTTCTTTTTTAATAAAAATGAATGACTTATTTTGTAAAATAATTTATGGGCTATCTAAACGATCTAACAATCAGAGCTGCGTGTGCCGCAAGTGGTCTTTGCGCTACTTTAGTCTCTGGGTCATGATCATTTTATTCCTAACGTCACTAAAATTGTCCATTATCAATAAGTTATTTTATGTAACGTTATGTAGAATTTTATAAAAACTTTATTTAAATATATTTGAATATATTTAAATTAAATTAAATTATATTATTTATTAAAACAGATCTATGAAATTTATATTTGTAAGATATTTGTTTGTATTTATGATATTTTTTGTAACTATTTTTTTATTCTTTCTCCAAAAGATAAAAGCAATGATTATTCCTTCATTAATTCACACAAATAATAAAAAATTTACTTGAATTAAGCTTTCAAGTTTATAAATAGTTATCATTATTCATAATAGTCAAATTTCAAATACAAAATTATTATTTCATTAAGATGCGAATATTTCTACCATGTAATACTCCATAAATATTCGTCTGTTTAAATTTATAGGTAAAACAAGAAATGAATTTTTAATTAAGTTATGAAATATGAAAAATAATAATTACTTGAATGTGTCAAGTAATGAAAATTAGTAATAAAATTATTTGGCCCGATGGTTAAAGTTGGTCATAAATAATTGATAAATGTTCACAAATTATATTCAATCTTCGCTGTCAAATATGTTATTTTTTACATAAAAAATGGATATGTATAGTACTTTGATACATTTATTTCTTTCCAAGATTTTATTCTTTTAAAAAAAATATATATATATTAATTCACGTTTGCAATTTTACATCTTTATTAGTAGCAAGATTTTTAACGTATGGTTTACAATTAATATATTTATTTTACTCAAAGTTTTTTGTTCTTTTTGTTAATGATACTGTATTTATAGTTAATATTTACCATTAACGATTAACATTATAATAAACCAAAAAACTTCTCTAAAAAAAAAAATAGATGTTCGTACATACATTTGACTTTTCACATTTTTATCAACAGATAAATTTATGCACATAATTCACTATTGAATAAGATATAGATACTCAGATACTCGAACTTTTTTATTTGTGAAGTTGGGAGCTTTGATTCTTAGTTAATACCAGCTTCATGGAAAATAACGTGTGCATAACATATCTTTAGCACTGTAAATATTGTTTACAAATTATCGTTTTCACTTGCTAATTTTTCTTTTCTAATATATTGAGAAAGTAATAGCCTAAATATTTTCACTTTGAACCACTTTTGTCCAAAAAATTTGTTAAAATAGAAGTTTCTATATTAACTGAAAATTGCATCATCATGAACTGATTTTCTGATAGTAAAATGGGTACTTAGATTATTATACTCTATTAATTATTATGAGAATTATGAGCCTTCACAGTTAAACATGTAATGAACTAAATTGAGTTATATCTAAATAGCTAAATTTGTATTTATATTGACAGTTTGTTAGTTTTTATGCATTATTACAGAATCTCAGAGATCAGTCAAATATTTATCCAATCTCTTCAGCTAGTACTATTAATTGTGGTAATCTTTACAACTTTAACTAAAATCAAGCACATCCTTATTCAAAAATTTTAAATAACTCTAAATTTTGCTTTAAAAAATATATAGGTTTTAACTTTAATTATACTTGATCTTATCATTTAATCATGATATATCTCAATACACTCAAACAAATTCAAGAAAAAGTTAAAATTGACCTTTGGTTCCAGTAGTCGATTTAATTAAATCTTTTATATTCCTTACCAGCGCTACCCATATCAGCAGATTTTTTATAATAAATGTACGCCTTATATTCATCCTTTTTAACCCCAATTCCATAAAGATAACAATGTCCAACTTTAGACATTCCATTAACAGCCCTCATTTCAGCAAATTTTGATAATAAATGAATGCCTTATGTTTATTTTTTTCCACTCCAATTCCATTTCTATAACAATCTCCAACCTTATAAGCTTATGCCCCTTCAGCGTATCTCATTTCTGCAAATTTTCGATAATAAAGAATGCCTTATGTTCATCTTTTCCCACTCCAATTCCATTTAGATAACAATCTCCAACCTTATATGCCCCTCCAGCGTATCCCATTTCTGCAGATTTTCGTTAATAAAAGAATGCTTTAGATACATCTTTTCCAACTCCAATTCCAAAATCATACCAATTTCCAACCTCATATGCTCCTATAGCGTATCTCATTTTTGCTGATTTTTGTCAATAAATGAATACCTTATGTTTATTAACTTTACCTCCAATTCCTTCAAGGTAGCAATATCCAACATTATGTGTTCCAATAGCATCACTTCCTTTTGATAATAAATAAACGCTTTATGTTCAATCCATAAAGATAACAATGTGCAAGAATGATTTGAGTCGCAGAATTAATTTGATTATTTAAGCAAAAATCGATAATATTAACTGGATTTTGCTTCTTCTTTATTAGAAATTGCTCTAATTTATCAAAAACTAAATGAGAATCTATGCATTTCAATGTTTCTTCTTTATACAAATACGCATTTATTAACAATTTCAAAAAGAAAATTCTGAGAAGTATCCTGCGACATGTTATTTTCTAAATGTGATTGAGTAGTATTGCTGGTTAATAGAATAATATTTGATGAACTATCGATTTTTTCTGGATGCTTCTCAATTTTAGCACAATGTAATTACAGTAAATTTATTGAGAAGGACACATTGTTTATCTGTTATTGTCTTCATAAAGTTGTCGATAATTCGTCATATACGTAATAAGGATAACGTCATCGGTTGATAGTAATCTTTATGGTTACTAGAATGAATGAGCAGAATACGATCAAAAAAAAATAATAAATTACAAAAGGACGATAAGTTGGAGCTTAAACCAAGTTGGTTATATAAACTAATAATTTGTCAAATGTAAAGAATAAAGATAACAACGAATGGTTTAAAGCGACATAAAAACGTGCAAAGGTGCATACATATACGTTCGTACATGTATTCTTACAATAAATAACAATTTAGACTATTCAAGAGATCAAAAGTGATAACCTTCATATAATATAAAATATAATTGAAATCTACAGATAATTAATTGTCAGAATAGAATAATTCTAAAGTAGAATCTAATATAATAAAATCGATTTGTTTATTTTGTTTACGCAACATGATTGCATCTTATTTATGGATTGGAATTAATCATTTAACTTATTTAAAAATGACATTAAATCGTCACCCAAACATTTAGATCATGACTATATGATTTCAATATGAAGAAAAAAAAAACTATTTTATTGAGCTAAATATTTATTGATAAATTATTTAGAATATCTGGAATTTTCGTATAATCATTATGAAATCTATAAGCATTAGCACCATTTATCACGACTATTTTTTTGATTTATAGAATATAAGAATCCAACGAATATAAAAATAAATCCGCCAACAATGTTGACACTAATTATAATACCACTTGTTCCTTGACCCATAGATGGTGCTGAATTTGAATTTGTTGAAGTGATTGAAGATGGCGATTAGGTTGACTCGAAGAAACCCAAGCATAGTTTTGAACATCAAATAAATTAATAAAATAATTTGGTAATCGTGAAGAGGTTTGGAGTCCTAAATATAATGAATAAAACATGTTAGTAAATATCTACAGATAATTAAACGAATTAAGAAAATTTACAAATTCACAATGAAATAGAAATTTTTAATTATTCCAAGTATAACAATATACAGATTATAGTAATATAATTTTTTAAAGTTTTTAATAAAGCGAATTAATTACCAAATGCGATAAACATGATGCCATTATATAATGTTGCAGAATGATAACAAAGTGATGTTAAAGCATATGCTGAAGTAATATTTGAAGCTGACCGTTTATATGGTGAAACATTCGTTCCAATATTGTAAAATCAGGAAGTGCGCTGATAATATTGTCATTATTGATATCATTTGCTAAATTTCAACCAAACAATATTATATGCCCATCATTAGTTATAATTAAAAATGAAATAAAATATTAACGAATTGCAGTATATAAATTATGGATTTTGTAAATTGAATTTATTTACTTAAAAGCAGTAGTATGAGAATTACGAGCTATCAATGCCAATAAGCATGCTAGAAAAAAAAATTACACATTTAGAGATGGGAAAATGCGTATTTTATAATAAAATGCGCATGATACCGCATGATAAAAAATTTTTAATTTTTTATCTTTATTATTGATAATATATCTGAATAAAGATACTACATATTGATTCATAATCAGGTTTTGCCTATATATCTAAATTTTTACAAATTAGCTAATTGTAAACTTCATCGTTGCTTATCTTATATAATTTGACACCTGACCCGTGGCTCTGCCTCGGGAAATTTATATAAAACTTTAGAATCTTAGTTAAAATCTGTAAATTCGCACCATATAATATACATAAATATGCTGAGTTAGTTTTGCATTGAATCGTCACAAAAAAATTTTGTTACTGAACATACTATTCTATTAACTACAGTACCGGTATATGAGTTAGTTTGCATTAAAATTATGTTATTATAACATTCAGCCACGGAACTCACACTCTATTTCAGTATGGTTGAGCCAGTTTTTATTAGAATTATTGTGATTTTTATCATAAGTTTTTATAAAAAATTCTATTACAAAATTTGTTCGCTATACCAGTAATTGCAATATATAGTGGGGTTAGTGAATTAGTATAAGCTAACCATAAAAAGTTTGTTACAAAGCTCATTACTCCAATAACAGATAATATGCAGCTTAGTTTTATTGGTGAATGCCAATTTTTAGAATAAGTGTTGCTAAGAGAAAACCTTATACTGTATTGCTATACAGTATTAGTTTTAGCACATTGATCATCTTTTGAGCATAGCCGTAATTTTATTGGTTGGTAAATTGACATAAAACTACGAGTCACTGAGAAAATTGGTTGATTATCTGATAATCTGGGCGACAAAAATTCCGACCAATATCAATCATCTAAATATTTGGTTGAATGTAACTTTTTATTGATATTCGCTAATATATTCACTATTTTTTTTTATTAATCATATGTTTTATCTATAGTGGAGCATTTGTCGTGTTCTTGCACTTGTTCTTGCACTTGCACTTATTCTTGAACTTGAGACCATTATACAAAACGTTTTCAAATTCGTGAACTTTTTTGGCCCAAAATAGTTTGTAAATATTAGGCAATCAAACAACAAAAATAAATTTGGAAAATTCACGTTCACGATTTTGTGTTGTTTAAGCGCGTTAATAAGGGCATTAAAAATAATATAATAATTACTCGAATGTTATAATAATTACTCGACCTTGATATTAGTCATAATCACCTTACGTATTTCTGTTAGTTTTCCTACATTTAGGTCACATTTTTCGGATACGACCAATCAAAAATGTTAAAGCGAACAGATCCAGAATTGAAGTAAATAGGTAGATTAGAATGTTAATTATACTTATTTTATATTTAATTTTCTATATAAAATTTTGATGGGATAAAATGCGCATGATTCGGAAACATGCGCATTAATGTGAATTCATGCGCATGATTGAGGAATCATGCGCACGCATGAAACCCATCTCTATAGATTACGGTATGATTCCCCGAAAGTTAGTTCCCTGCCAGCTCATTTTTCCGACACTATATCCCCGACAGAATGTTTCACCTACTGCATTTTTTATTGACGGAATCTTTCCTTGACATATCATGTTTCGACATCCCGTTTTCTCAACATTTAATATTTTCGACAAGACATTTATCTGACATGACATATTTCTAATTTTACTTTTTTTCGACACTAAGTTTTATTGAATGCACTTTTTCCGACAAGAACGATAAACCCAGCGGTAATCACATCACGTGAAATCATGCAACTACGTCCTTTGTTTACTAGCACTATCAACTCGGCCTATAATTTTGGCTGAGTGCTTAATCATGTGATGTGATGAACACGATATATCACTCTACCCAATAATTATATTTCTAATCGGGGAAAGATCTTGCCGGAAAAAGATGTCGGAAACATGTCATGTCGTTCTGAAATAGTCATGTCAGTAAAATGTCTTTTCGAAAATATGTCCTCTCAAGGAAAGGGGAGGTCGAAAACATGGTATGTCGAGGAAAGATTCTGTCAACAAAAAATGCTGTAGGTGAAACATTCTGTCGGGGAGATAGTGTCGGAAAAATGAGCTGGCGGTGAACTACTTTCGGGGAATCAAGCAACAACCTCTCTATACACTTACATAATTACATAATACAGTAATAGGTTCATTTTAATTTCACTCGCTAAAACACAAAATTTAAAATTCTGATATTTTGAACATATAATGAATTTAAAATATAATTTAAAATCTATATACTTATCAGTGTAGACCAGCTTAAAGATTTTGTATTAAAAATTTTATCTAAATTGAAATGTAAAAATTAAAATTGATATTAATACTTTAATATTGAACTTGAAAATCCTATACCTCATTCATATCAACATTACCACAAACACTATTAACAATCAGTAATCCGCCTACGTAAACTATGTAATTAATATTCAATATATTGGCAGTATAACCACCACGAGGTATTAGAACATTCGTTATAATGTTCAGCTGAGACCATATTAATGTGTTTGCATTGAGTACATTCATAAAATTAGCATAATTTCCATTACGATCTGAACCAACTATAGAATCTACTTGAAATCCACCAAATATAAATATGTTCCCATTATCGACTATGGCAGCCTGCATACGAGTCATCATTTTAAATGTAATAAAATCCTGTAGTAGTTGTCGTTGTCCATTGTAAAGTGTATGGATTGAATGTGTATACCAATGAGGAAGGATTAATTACGGTTGATCCTACTAGATCTGTAGCGAGTCCTCCGATTAAGAAAATATTTGATCCATTTTACCGAATTTAGACATAATGTAGCAAGAAATTCTTTGTCAGGAGTTCCCACAGCAATATTCCATGGTGGTGCGTTATTTCAAATTTTTTTGATAAATCAATATAAAGTAATTATGGGTATTGTGGCGAATTGTACAAATTCAATGATATCTTGTGATCCATTGATCAGAATTAGGCAATTTTTGGTACCAATCGATTCGTCTCATCGAGATGGACCGATCGGTACCAAAATTGTCTAATTCCGATCGATGGGTCGCAAGAAACAAACGTTTAAAGCATCATTTCTTATATAATTTAGATACTTAGTAAAGGCAATAACGGCTTTTTATATGTATGCAATTCATTTTTTTATTATTAATTAAGTAAATTTATTTTCAAATTTACGAAATTTAGGCTTTTATTTATTAATAATATCTGTGCCGCGTATGGTCATTATAGCGGGTATGGGCATTATAGCTGGTATGGGTATTATGGTGGGTATGGGCATTATGGCGGATATGGACATTATGGTGGGTATGGGTATTATGGCGGGTATGAGCGATTATTTAAAAAAGAAAATTCCTCGTATTACGGTAAAAGTTGATTCCCTAATAGACACACCATGAACGACCCGGGTGCGAACCACAGAATCCTTATTGATTAAATAAGGTTTTTCAAATAGTTAGAATGTCTACAATAAATACAAAGTGCGTATGCACTTCAAAATTTTTCTTTTAATGATGTTAACCTCTGGGCGAGTACTAGACCATGGGTCAAATAAAGGTTTTAAACATTGGTGAACTTTTACGGCAACAAGCAGCCCAATATAGAGATTAGATTCAAGTCAACTTAAAACGATTAAATTAATAATGAGTTAGCTTGAATCTAACGATTAAAATAATCACATTTGAATAGGTTCGCGTTATCGCGTAATCATTACTTAGATTCAATATTACCCACTAATTTATTAAACTCAAAAAATTACATTTGCGTGTTCATTACAAAATAGTCGTGTCACGTCATAAATAACCTACTACGTATTGATCAAATTTAATTTTTTTTTGTTTTCGTTCTTGGAAATAAAATATTCGCAAATATGCACTCATATTGTACTTAAATTTTTTGAGACCTAATTAAATAAAAAAAAAAAGGTAAATAAATCTAAATAAATTGAAAAAAAGACCAAGCTACTCATCGAAAAGCTATTCAAGCTGCTCTTCAAGCACTTGAAAAATCCGAAAGTCCTAATATATGTGCAACTGCTCGAAGGTTTGGTGTTGCAGAGACAACACTTAGGCGCGCAATAAAAAATAATGGACCCCCAAAACGATCTGGCCCTCCTACAATTTTAAGTGAACATGAAGAAGCGCAGTTAGTAGGTTACTGTATAAATATGCAAAAATTAGGGTTTGGACTAACAAGAGTGGGTGTAAATCATTAAGTAATGGAGATTGTACACAATAACAATCGTGATCATCCTTTTGGTGACAAGGGACCTGGTCAGGCCTGGTGGGCACGTTTTATGAAGGAACATTCTGAATTATCTTTTCGTGTACCTCAAACCTTGTCAGAGGCACGAGCACAAAGGGCCAATACAACCATTGTAAAGGACCACTTTGATAAGCTTCATGATGTAATTCAGAAACATTCTCTTACTGCCGAACGCATCTGGAACATGGATGAAACAGGCTTTGTTATTGCCGCTAAGGTCCAAAAGGTTCTTGCACAAAAGGGTGCATGTCAAGTTCATAAAGTCTCTCATAGTAATGTCCATGATCATAACTCTGTTGCGCCAACAATCTCAGCTGCCGGTTGTTATGTTCCTCCATTAGTTATTTATAAGGGCATTCGTGTTATTCTGGGTTTATTAGATGGAACTCCAGCTGGTAGTGTTATGGGTTTTACAGATACTGGATACATGAAAGAAGAACTTTTTCAAATGTATCTTGAGCACTTTAACAACTCAATTCCACCTGCTCGTCCTGTTCTTCTAATACTCAACGGACATAAAAGCCATATTAATTATTGTAGCATTAGTTTTTGCCGTGAAAATGGAATTTTGCTTTATGCACTTTCACCCCACACTACGCATATCCTCCAACCATCATAACTCCCTTTTGCCAAACTTAAAAAGGAGTATGGTAAAGGCTGTGAAATGCTTTACAATAATAGTAAAGAGTTAGTAACGAAGCATTCATTTGCAAAGATACTTGGGCCTGCATTCCTTTCTACTTACACTCTAGCAGCAATTACTAATGCATTTAAAGCTACGGGGATTTGGCCCTTTAATCCCAGTGCTATTAGTAATGACCATCTTAATCCTTCATTAGCTACCCAACAATTTGATATACCTACGTACCAGAACATATTCAAGTACTTGACCAAGTACATGTGCAAGCTAATCCACAACCTACCCAAGTTTTTGTTAATTCCCAACCAACTAATCCATACCTCACCCGAGCCAATCTTGTTAATGAAATAGAGTTTTTAAGATCTGAGATCTAAGCCCTCAGGATAGAAAATAAGATGCTGAAGGAGGAAAATGTGTTGCTAAAAGAGGAATCGGAGACCTTTAAGAATCCCAGTACTTCTCCATTATAGCTAGCACTCAAGTACCCAACTTCTCAGCGTAAAGATCAAGAGGCAAATGGACAAGCAAAGAAAAGAAAAACTTTACCATTTGCACGGCTTCTTACTAGCGATCAATCTTGGCAAGAGATAAGAGAGGCAGAAGAGTTGGTGAATAAAAAAGCTGAAGACGTGAAAAAAAGAAAAGAAGAGGCTGCTTTAAAACGTGCTAATTGTGAACTAGAGAAAGCACAAAAACAAGAAATTAGGGAGCAAAAAAAAACAAAAATGAGCAAAAAAAAATAATGCTAGTTAGGATTGTAAGTATGTACGTATGTACGTACAGTACCTGGTACGTTGTGAAGTTGTAGAATGTTCCTGACAAATAATAATAACTATAACTAACTACTGTTCTATCCTAAACTATCAATACTATCTATCCACAAGACTTGAATCCTAATGTGGAGGCAGGAAAGAGGCATTGATTGACTTGGTCTGAGAGTTAGGGCTTAAGGTCTTGCTGCGGCAGTTCCGAACTAGGATAAGTATTTCCTTAATATATTTTCAGTATTACTTTCTTTACTTTTAAATAGGCACTAATTAATATCTTTCTTTTTTCTTTAGGTTGGAATTGGTCGATTTTAATTGTGGACTGGATTTATGGTATCACAGGACAAGAGCAATCAGGTTGCCAATTGGAGTTACGTAATTTTCTGATCTAGTTTGAGGATGAACCCACGTACGACAATTAATTAGCGGGGTAGTTAATTGTACGATAAATAAGGTAATCAATGATCTAATCAATTCGGGTTTTATATAAATTATTTTTGTCGATTACTAAGCCTTTATGTTGTTAGTTGACGAAATCGGGTTTTAATATTCTCGAAGTTACAGTTTGTACAAAAGAGAATTTTGGGGAAATGATAAGGTTTAAGGGCTCAAAGATAAGTTTATCTTAACTTGGGCTACTTTCAAAGGAAATTTCAAGGGAAACTTTACTAACACTTCTACTTTTATTTCGAAGATTATTCTTGAACTCCATACTTGAGTTAGCTTTATTTGAACAAAAGAGGTCAGGTATTTATACTTTTTACATTGCTGCGTCTTTCACAATATTTGTCATAAATTTGTCAAGTCCTAGCTAGTTTTTTTAAACTAATTATATTTTGATATCTTTGATATATCAAATATATTTGATATATTTAATATATCTGATATATTTGATATATCTGACATATCTAATTTATCTGATATATCTGATATATTTGAGATATTTGATATATTTACTATCTTAGATCATCGAACTGGGTTTAAAGCAGGTAAGGACGTACTATATCTCTAGGGCTTATAGTATTATATACTATACTCAAGGGGTCTTATACTTAAACATTAATAATGATATAACAAGATAAAGCTATATATATTTTATACATAAAAGAAGACTATAGTAGGTATTTCAAAGGGCTGGATACCCTGACACTTCTCACAATTCTCTCTGTCTTATTTACGAGTCTCACGAGTAACCTCTTACAATAATTCTTGGTACTCGGTAATGGTCAACCGGCGGAACAAGGTAATGGTGGTATACTTGGAGTGGTACAATTGTTCCACACCGTGTGCTTCGAAGATATGATTGATGCGTGAAGCAGCAATAAAGTAATGTGGGTTATCAGTTTTTGATAGAAATGTCGTTGGTGGTGAGGAACAAGGTCAAGGAGAGAGCCTAAGTAGAAGCCGTACACTAAACTTTCAACTCGGTTTCCTCAAGTGAAGGGCTAGTGCTCGTAGTTTCATTGATTTGTTCAATACTAAATAGACAAGGTGCTGGGTTCATGTTAATTGGGTTGAGAACGTACTGGTCATACTGGATTTTCTGGATGGAGGATAGGTTTCCCTTTTTTTTTTTTGTCAGTCGTAGAATGTGTAGTTGTGTTTTTGGGGAAACTACTCGTCTTTTATATTTTCCATTTGTAGTATGGTTTTAATAAATTTTTATTTACAGGTACTGTAAGCACTTTTTCTCCTAGTTCCCTTAGTTTGTACACGTCTTTCGAGAGATTGTCATGAATATAATATAGTCCCTTCCATTTGGGTACAAATTTATACTATGTGTGCCCATTACTCTTGAATTGTAAAGAAGGACTTTATCACCTATTGTAAATTCAGGCTTGAGTAGTATAGGTCGATCATGTTGTTCTTTTTGTTTTTCTTGTGTTACTTGTATTTGATGTAATGCTTGTTCACAGGCTTCAGGTAGATCATAGTTGATCTCATATAATCCTTTGGATGATCGTTTCATTCAGCAAATCTGGTGATTCGATGGAATGCATGGGTAGCTTGGCTTTCCTTCCATAAACCAAGTAAAATGGGGTCTCATGGGTAGAGGCTTGTTTTGCAGTATGGTATGCAAAAAGAATTGGAGAAAGTAGTAGATCCCAGTCGGTTACATTTACTACTAACCGAGAATTTGCATTACATAAAGTCTTGTTGAAGCACTCTACAAGCCTATTTATTTGGAGATAATACGGGGTCGAGTACTGGTGCTTGATGGTCAAAGTTGCAAGTAACTCATTAGTAAGCCGATTATGAAAGTGGAACCTCGATCAAACAGTAGGTAATTTGGACATCCATGCCTGCATACTATTTTCTCATAAATAAATTTTGCTACTTCTTCAGCATTATCTCTCGGAATGGCACCGTCCTTAGGCCATTTGGTCATATAGTCAGTTGCAACTATGATATACTGATTGGACCGGGGGGTAATAGATAAGGGTCCTACGATATCAATGCCAATCCAGTATAAAGGTGTGTCAACCAGTATTGGGTAAAGTACGTCTTTGATTTTTCCTGTCCCATGCCTTTGACAGGTCTCACATGTCTTAACATATTCACGTATATCACTATACATTTGAGGCCAGTAATAATAATCTCAGATTTTATGGAACATGACCTGTGTTCCAAAATGGGCTCCCGCCGGGTGATCATAGGGTCAATATAGAGACAAGTTTCTCTTCCTGTAGTACTTTTAATAGCGCTCCACCTTTCTTCTTATATAGACTCTCTTTCTTCGTTTGAAATGCTCGACTTTCCTTTCCAACCATTTTCTGTCTGGGCGGTCGAAGTGTTGTGGATACTGTCAGTACTGCAAATAGTCGTTTAGAGCTGCATATTGCTGTAGGTCCATTACTAATAACCTTGTGTGGGTCTTTTAGATTCAACAATTTTGCCAGGACACGAACAACCTGGTCTGAATTAAATTTTTACGTCAGATTTGGGGTGGCTTATTTGTAGGTATAGCTTTGGTTGTCTTTGCAGAGTGTAGTTCTTTTACTACACCCTGGTTAGTTTTTAATTTCATACTTTTTCTGCGGTATGGTACTAAAGTCTTGTTCTTTCTTCCTTGCTCTTTCTTCTAGCTTAGTGGCCCTTTCTTCCATTCAGGGTAGGTCAAGTCTTTTTCTGCTTTTTCAATCGTTCTCGTCATTAACCTCCTCTTGTTCATCTTTTTCAACACAATTCCGCTTGGATAGCAGTATCCAGCCTTATGGATATCTTTATGGGTACTTTTTCTGGCTCTTCTCTTGAATATGCGACATATGCGGGGATATACTATGATATCCATCTGGCGCTTTCTTTAAGTCTTACCCGGTATGAGATACGGACGTATCCTTACTTGTTGCCATCCTTTCTTCTTTTTTTAGTTTTTTTTGTGAGGCTTATACTTTATTACTGTAGGCACAGTCGAATAATCGAGTTACTCTTTTCTATCTTTTGATTCCGATATTCAATATCTTTGTGTCGATCAGAGGATTCCTGTGAACGCTGTCATGTGTCTCCTCAATCGTAGTTCGATTCTTTTTGCTAAATATGGCCCCTCTACTCACACTATTTCGTCCTGACCAACCTCTCTCTATTGTCAGGTCCATAAGGAAAAAAAATTTTTTTTTTTTACTAAATTTTTCTATTTATTTTCTGGCTCTTGGTCACATGATTTCCTGGCCTACTATCTTACTCATAACAAAAAGTGGGTTAGTATATCTATATAAATGTTTTGTTTTTTTTTTGTGTACTTATATATCTTTATTTCTTTACACAATGTCATAGGTTTCCCAATCAGTATGCTCGTCAAAAGGTTGGACCCATTCCTCGGGGTCGATATCCATGTAGGAGCTCATGCTATCGTTAATGCTAGAATTCCACCAGGTTTGGTTCCAGGTGAAGGAAGGATCCTCCACTCTAGAGGTGGTATAGTTAATTTCTTCTTCGAATCCTGGTCTCATAGTCGAATCTCCCCACTGTGGTAGGTCAATAAAGTAGACTTCGTCCATGTCCATGGGTTGTGACTCATGGGTATATTAGTAGGTAGAGCTTTCATAGTATCCTACTCATCCTGTCCAAGATACTTCCCACCATAATTCATAAGCCAAATGCTGCTGTAACTCTTCTCGGTACCGGTCTTGTTCTATTTGTGAATTCGTGAGTTCCCATTAAACTCTTGGCTTGAGTACCCAAAGTTGTTCATTTCATTTTCTTCTTCGAGGTCTAGTAGTAACTCTTCTTCTTCATTATATCATCCGCTGGAGTTTTCTTCGGTCCAGTCAGATAGTTCGTCATCAGAGCTATCAGAGAAAGAATTTTCAGCTATAGTATAAAAGGGTTCTATTTCTTGATCATACTGAGAACACCTTCTTTCGGAGTGTTTTCGGGTGAACATTTCTGGTTTTTATCTTCAACTACTTGGATGGGTACAGTAGTAACTCACTTTCCTCCCAGTTCTCCATATATGCTGCTTTTTGGTAGCAGCTTAAATTTTTTTCTTTGATGCTTATAGGTTCCTCCGCTACTATACATGATAGCGCATCAGCGTTATGGTGCTTCCTTCCAGCTTAGTGGACGATTGTAAAATTATAAGGTAGTAACCGCAAAATCCACCGGGCTCGTCGTTCTTTAGGCACAGTAGTTTGGAGCCACTTTAGCGCAGCGTGGTCAATTGCAATAACAAAGGGTTTATACTCAAGGTAGTGGTGAAAATGTTTGACACCCCATATTATAGCATAGCATTCAAACTTAGTGGCGGTATAATTTCGCTCAGCCCGAGTAAGATTTTACTGGTATAGGCTATGGCATATTCCTTCTTGTCATCGTCTTTCTGTGCCAACACGACCCTGAGCACTACTCCGGAAGTGTCGGTATGTAGGTAGAAAGTTTTGGAGTAGTTTGGGTACCTTAACACTGGGGCATTAATCAGATGAGTTTTTAGTTTTTGAAAGGCTTCTTCCTGTCCTTCCCTCATTCATATTTAATATCCTTTTCTAGAAGTTGATACAGGGCCTTGGCAGTGGTTGCAAATCCTGGGATAAAGCGCCTATAGTAGGAGGCTAGACCAATAAACCCTCTGAGTTGCCAGAGGTTGGTTGGGGAGAGAAAATTTTTAACTTTTTTGACCTTAGATGGGTCTGGCTCAATTCCATTACTTCTGACCACGTGCCCTAGGAACTGGATATTAGGCTTAAAGAGCTTACATTTTTTTGGGTTTAGTTTTAACCTTGCAGCTTTAATTTTTGCAAAGATATGGTCTACGTGGTCCCGGTTCGTTTGAGAGAATATAATAATATCGTCCAAATATACTGCCACGAATTGGTCCAAAAATTTGTGAAGTATATGGTTCATGGTCCGTTAAAAGGTGGCTAGGGCATTGCATAGCCCAAATGGCATCACTTTAAAAGCATAGACCCCTTGTTTAGTAACAAAGGTGGTCTTTTCTTGGTCTTTGGGTTGAACACCAATCTGCCAGTAGCCATTGGCCAAGTCGAGACTCGAGAACCACTTTGCTTTCCTGAATTTTTCTAGCAAGTCATCAATACGTGAGAAAGGGTAGCATCCTTTATTATCACAGCATTTAATTTACGGTAGTCCACACATAGCTGCCGTTTTCCATTCTTTTTAGGAACGATTACCACGGGCGAAGTCCAGGGGCTTTTTAGCTCATATATAAGACCATTTTTTAAGAGCTGCTGTATTTCTTTATTTAGGAATTCTAGTTCATTTGGGGCAATATAGTAGGCGGCCTGCTTAATTGGCTTGGCATCTCCCATATCAATCTCGTACTGTACTTGGGCAGCATAACCCAACTAATCTATTCTGGAAGAAAATAATTTCTCATACTTCCATAAGATATGTCTCACTTTTTCTTTTTGTTCTTTATTTAAAGAATCCACCTTTACTAATTTTTCTATGGCTTCTCTAGGGGTTAGCTCCATTTGTTCGTCCTTTTCTGTGGTGGGTATTTCGTCAACGACCGTTAAGTAGATGGCTGGACAACTGGGTTCTAGACTGGGGTTAGTATGTGGGTTGGTATCATCTCTGGCCTTGTCAGAGTAATAACTTTCTACTTCTTCGAGGTCTTCCTTTTCATAGTTGTTGAAGTAGTCATCATCATCGTCATAGGTTTCTGGGTGGTGATTGATGGGTACTCCTTAGCTTGGTAAATGAGTGCTTCAATATTTTTACCTAGATACCTGAGGAATATCTTCCCTTCATCGAAGTGAAGTCTGGCATGGACCTTTTGGAACCAATCCATTCCTAACAGCAATACTTCTTCTGGATTTTTGAGTATCTGGAAGTCAGTTGGTACCATTACGTCTCTAATAGCTAGTTTAATACCTGGTATTTTCCCTAAGGACCTTTTTTTAGTTCCATTAGCAATAACTACCACTGTATTTGACAGCTCGGTAATTTTGAGACCTAAATTATCTGCCAATTTTTTTAATAAGATACTGACCGCGGCCCCAGTATCTAATATAGCTAATATAAAATTATTTTTTATTCTAATATAACATTTTGTAGTGGTAGTTTGGGTACTGGGGTTGGTTCAGCTAAATTGGTTTCTTCTGCCATTGTTATCAAGGGACGGCTGAGGGCTTGGGACAAATTCTGCCTTTGCTTAGGGACTTGGAGCAACTAACCATAAGTAGCATTAGCCCGCTAGTTTAATAGATTTTCTGCTATATTATAGGGTGGTGTTAAATCTACCATGGAGGGTCCACTTCTACACCTTGGTCGATTATTAGCTCCCAGCAGTGGGGGTGTGCTGAAAATGTGTCTTGCTCCGGATGAACTTCTTCCATCAGAGTGGGTTGATCTTGCTGCGGAGGTCCTGCTGGGCTTCTTGGCTTGTTCCAGGACAACCCTTTTTCTTAGTCTATTATCACAGTTATTTTCCTCCTCAGGCCTATTTCGCCGCTTGACTGTATAAACTTCTTCTTTTGGTCTGGGAGAAATAATGTCACATATATTAATAGGGCTGGTTTGGTTGGTATTTCAGTTGGGGTAGTAAGGGTTCTTCTATAGGTTCGACGGGCTCGAGAGAGCAGTTTTGGGCGATATGACCTCATCCTTCACAATTATAGCACTTAATTCCTCCTGGGGTCACGTATTGGGGCTGGCGGGATCTTCGTAGAGGATGGAGCAGGCTAATTTACACTGCAGCAGCGAAACTAGTTGTTAATTTTTCATAATTAGCAGCAATTTGTTACATCTTTTTGTTCAAATCATCAAGAAGTTGGTGGGTGGGTCCATTACTAGCACTCGTTTTCTTGTAATAGTCACCTGCTTCTACTTTTCTGGCTGCATTTATGGCCTTGTCAAAATTTTCTGGATCACTTAGAGACATCAATGCCACGGTCTGTCCCTGAAGTCCACCCAGGAACATTCAAACCACATATGCTGCTGGTAATTGATTGTTAGAGTCTACTCGTTTTAATAGTTTTTAAATTTGTAGGCATATTTATCGGTCTTCCCGGCTTCACTCTGAACTAACGTATTTAGTTCTACTTGCCATTAATTGCTTCGTTCAGGCGTAGCGAAGCATTTCACGAGAACTGGACAAAACTATTGTTAGGATTTGCTTCATTATCCCAAAAGAGTAGGTCTTCTTTGTTATTATTGTACCAAGTGGTAGCAATACCAGCTAAGTACCTTGAAGCAATTATCATTTTTCTGGTGGTGGTCCAATTATTGTTATTAGCGGCCCTTTCGAATGCTTTGATCCATTCAACAGGGTCTTCATTATCTTAACCTTTAAAAGTCTTAACATAGACCCAATTATTTTCCCATGGTGTGGGCGGTACATCATACATAGCTACATTTCGAAAAGCTTGAGCAATTTCTCTAAGTAATTCCTAAGTGGGGTTTCAGTTTACGGGTGCTTCTTCATTAGCTTACGACCCATGCAGTGAAAGGGGTCTTTCTTTATCTATGGCTCTTTCGATTTCAAAATTCCCTAGGTCAGATATTTTCTTTGGGTAAGCTTATAAACAGCTTGGTTGTGTTTGCGATTGGTTGCAGTTGGAGGAGTTGTATCTCACAGTTACTACCAAATGTGAAGTTGTGGAACATTTCTGACAAATAATAATAACTATAACTAACTACTTTTCTATTCTAAACTATCAAAACTATCTATCCACAAGACTTAAATCCTAATGTGATAGGCAGGAAAGAGGCGTTGATTGACTTGGTCTGAGAGTTAGGGCTTAAGGTTTTGCTGTGGCAGTTCTGAACTAGGATAAGTATTTCCTTTATATATTTTTGTATTACTTTCTTTACTTTTAAGTAGGCACTAATTAATATCTTTCTTTCTTTATTTAGGTTGGAATTGGTCAATTTTAGTTGTGAACTAGATTTACAGTATCACAGAACAAGAGCAATCAGGTTGCCGATTAGAGTTACGTAATTTTCTGATTTGGTTTGAGGATGATCCCACGTGTTGGCAGAGTACGGTAATTAATTAGCGGGGTAGTTACTTGTATGATAAATAAGGTAATCAATGATCTAATCAATTCGGGTTTTATATAAATTGTTTTTGTCGATTACTAAGTCTTTATATTGTTAGTTGACGAAATCGGGTTTTTATATTCTCGAAGTTACAGTTTGTATGAAAGAGAATTCTGGGGAAATAATAAGGTTTAAGGGCTCAAAGATAAGTTTATCTTAACTTGGTTTACTTTAAAAGGAAATTTTAAGGGAAACTTTACTAACACTTCTACTCTTATTTTGAAGGTTATTCTTGAACTCTACACTTGAGTTAGCTTTATTTGAATGAATGAAATCAGGTATTTATACTTTTTATATTGCTGCGTCTTTCACAATGTTTTCATAAATTTGTCAAGTCCTAACTAGTTTTTCTAAACTAATTATATTTGATATATCTGACATATCTAATTTATCTGATATATCTGATATATTTGGATATTTGATATATTTACTATCTCAGATCGTCGAACCGGGTTTAAAGCCGGTAAGGATGTACTATATCTCTAGGGGCTTATAGTATTATATACTATACTCAAGGGGTCTTATACTTTAAATATTAATAATGATATAACAATATAAAGCTATATATATTTTACACATAAAAGAAGACTATAGTAGGTATTTTAAGGACCGGGTACCCTGACGCTTCTCACAACGTACGAATGTACATACCTGCAGATCATAGCATTTGATTGGCTGTTGATTGATGTACATCATTCCGCCACAATACTCTTAATCATTAAAAATTGCAATTTTTTATTGCTTTCAAGAAAATCAAAAAATAATAATAACTTTTATATGAAACCGATTTAAATTTTTTGGTGGCGTAAAGCAAGTCATGTCTATTATTTGTAGGACAAATTTGACATATTAATAATTTATATTGTAAATATTTATTATTGTCTATTCTTAACCCCGCCACAATACCCATATTTACCTTATATCACTTCATTTGTATAAGCAAAATTATTTCTGTAAATACTACCTAAAACATAAAATTTGCTACCATTTAAGACACTAGTTTGATAATATCTTGGTAAGGTGCAAGCTGACAAATTACAAAAATGTGTAAAAGACTTGATATAATACATGCATAAAAATCCTTTGAACACATTTCATTTTAATTCAATTTTGAATGAATTAAAATATCTTACGCTTTGCCATTTATCTATTTTTTTAAATATGCTGTGATTTAATTTTGGTTGGTATAGAATTATAAATAGTAGTGAAGATAGGGAATCACCCTGCCTTACTCCATACTCAACATTAAATGGTTCAGAAAGTATGCCAGCATCCACAATATGTGCTGTTTGATTTGACAATAAAGTTTAATTAAATTGATAAATGTTGAGGTGAATTTCATTTTTCTCAAGATCTCTGCCAGGTAAGTATAACTAGTTCTGTCAAATGTTTTTGTTGATTAATGAATATCATCTAGTGCAGTTTGGTTTTATTAGTCTGGTTCTTTAATACTGAGAGAATATCTAGAACTGTATCATTATAGAGTGACCAGTTATAAAACCTTGTTGGTGAACTCCTATAACTGTTTAACAAATTTTATTTATTCTGTTTGCTATTATCTTTAGAAATATTAGCATCACAATTGGTTAATGATATCAGTTGCTAATTGTTTAGTTCCTCTAATGTTTCTGTTTTATTTGGAGTAAATCTCGTTCTTGTTTACTACTTTATTAAAGAGCTTTTTTAATACTGGGACTATTGTCTCTTTCATTACTTTATAAAATTCATATGATAGCCCATCTTATCCTGTGTTTTATTTCTTTGGAGTAAACTTATGACATTTTCAATTTTAATAGTCATTATCTCCTTAACTAGGTTCATATTTTGTTCATCTAATACAGTCTGAATATTGGAAGTAAACTCTGCTATCATCTTTATATTTATGCTATTAGATTTATACAAATGCTTATATGTCTTTTTTGCATATTGTAAAATGTCAATAAGAGTTGAATTTTCTGTATTATCTGGAATATGCATTTTAGATGTAAAGCTAGTAGAATTATAAGATTTGAATTTGCTGAAAAAGTATTTGGTTGATTGTTCTCCTTCTTTTATTTAACAAGAGTTAGATCTAGTGTTTCTACAAACTGTACTCAGATTAAACTTTAGTAAAATTTGAATCTGGTTTGATTCTTCAAACCGAACTCAAACTTTAATGTTCAAACTTTTAGTAAAGTTTAAATTTGGTCTGGGTTTGTTCTGAAGTTTGTCAAACTAGTTTGAGTTTGAATATATATGTGTAATTTTGCGTGCTAAACAAGCTTATTTAGAGAATGAGGTTAGAATCAATTAGTAAAATATTGAATATCATAGCATTTTATATAATTTTATACTAAAAAAATGCTATGATTCTTAATATTTTTAATATTTTACTAATTGAATCTAAGTTTATGCTATAATTAAACTTGTTCTGCACTCAAAAATACATTATACTGCATATTTAATTTTATATTTATTAAAAATTTAAGAGAAGATGTTTAATTTTGGAATTTTTAATCAAAAACTTCAAATTTAAGCATCTTTTCTTAAATTTTAATAAATATAAAAATTGATATGCTAAAATATTGTATTTTTGAGTACTAACAAGTTTACTTAGAACATAATATTAGAATCAATTAATAAAATATTAATAATCATAGCATTTTTTAATATTTTTATTAATAAAATTATATAAAATTCTATGATTCTCAATATTATACTAATTGATTCTAACTTTATGCTCAAGTAAACTTATTCAGCTGCATATTTAATTTTTATATTTTTATTTATTAAAATTTAAGAGAAGATGCTTAATTTAGAATTTTTTGATCAAACATGTTAAAATTAAGCATTTCTCTTAAATTTTTAAGGGTGGAGTAAATGTAGATTATTTTTAATAATGATCACGTTGTGATCATATGAAATTATGATGATCGACCAATCACGATTGTAAACAACATAGATTCAACAAATCATAATTAATCATTTTTGTGTAACTACAGAAAATTTGAGCCAACCTTGGAAAACTTAACAACATATAGAAGTATAATTTTTTCAAATACTATATTTATTAAAATTTTACTATTATAAAAAGAGTATTTTGTACTACATATTATAAAATTTTTGGCTAAATTAATAACAACCATAAAAAGTTTTATTTGTAGCACATTTTTATTTTTTATATAAATCTCACTAAAATCATATGGGATCTTTGTTAGGAAAATGACCTTCCGAGGCTATATAGATTTTATGAATAAAATTCAAAACTATCAGCTATCTAATAGTTTAATTTAAACGATTTTTTTTTATTGCGTAAAGCTCACTAGTCTCTATAGTATAAAAAAAGTTTATGTGAATCGGATCATTGGATAGCTGGCAAATTTAAATTTTTTTATAAAGTCTACATGGCCTCGGAAGGTCATTTTCCTAGCAAAGATCCCATAATATAAATGATCTACATTCACCCTACCCTTAATAAATATAAAATTAAGTATGATACAGTAGTATAATATATTTTTGAGCACAGAACAAGTTAATTTATATCTTTGGCAATCAATTTAAAAGTATTTTGTGTGCATTTAAACTTGTTTATTTCATGCCATTTTGAAATAAATGTAATATAAAAAAAATGCAATATGTGCATTAAGGTTCAGTTCAAACCAGTGTTTTAGCCAAAACCTTCCCAAAATTCAAAACATTTCAGCCCTGGAGTTTTGTTATCACCCAAAATTTGAAACTAACCAAAATTGTAGAAATTTCTAAAATAGCTAAACCTCCAAAATAGGTAAATCCCTTTGAAACTGGATGAAACCTAACTTCTGAAACTTTTGAAACTTTTGAAATCTCTGATATGGGCTAACTTTTCTAAAACTATATGAAACCCAATTTCCTAAGATTCTGAAACTTAGCAAATAATAATAATAATACAGTCTGACCTCTCTATAGTCACACCCCATATAGTCGGGATAGGTTTATCACGACTATTCCTTGATTTTATAAAATATAAGAATCTGACAAATATAAAGATAAAAATAAATCCACCCACACCAATGGCACTAATTATAATGTACCGTGTTCCCTGATCCATAGATGAAGTGGTTGATGAAGCGGATGGAGACGTGGTTGATGAGATGGTTGATAAGGTAGTTGAAGATGATGAATTGGGTTGACTCGAAAAAACCCATGCATAGTTTTGAACATCAAATAAATAAACATTATAATTTGGTGATCGTGAAGAGGTTTGAAGTCCTAATTATAATGTATAAAATGTTAGTAAATATCTACAAATAATTAAATTAATTAAGAAAATTTATGAAATGGAAATCTTTAATTATGCCAAGTATGAAAAATATACAGTATTATAATAATGTAATTTTTAAAAGTTTTTAATAAAACGAATTAATTACCAAATGCAATAAACATGATGCCATTATATAATGTTGCAGAATGATAACAAAGTGATGGTGAAGCATATGCTGAAGTAATATTTGGAGCTGACCATTTATATGGTGAAACATTTGTATCCAATATTGCAAGAACAGGAAGTGCACTGATAATATTGTAATCATTGATATCATATGCTGAATTTCCACCAAACAATATTATATGCCCATCATTAGCTATAATTAAAAATGAAATGAAATATTAACGAATTGCAGTATATAAATTATGGATTTTGTAAATTGAGTTTATTTACTTAAAACAGTGGTATGAGAATTACGAGCTGTAATCATATCGCCATGAGCACGCTAGAAAAAAAATTACGCATTCGCATTAATAATACTGTAATAGGTTCATTTTAATTTCGCTAGCTAAAATACAAAGTTTAAAATCCTGAATTTTGAACATATATAGTGTAAAAACTATATACTTACCATTGTAGACCAGTTTAAAGATTTTCTATTAAAAATTTGTATCTAAATTGAATTGTAAAAAATTAAAATTGATATTAATACTGTAATATTGTACTATACCTCATTCATATTAACATTACTGTAAAAGCCATTAACTAACTGTAATCCGCCTATATAAACTATGAAACTATTATTTAATAAATTGGCAGTATAACCACCACGAGGCGTTAAAACATTCGCTATAGTGTTCGGCTGAGACCATGTTAATGTGTTTGCATTAAGTACATTCATAAAATTAGAATAATTTCCAGTACGATTTGCACCAACTATAGAATCTACTTGAAATCCACCAAATATAAAAATATTCCCGGTATCGACTCTGACAGACTGCATACGAGTCATCGTTTTAGATGTATTATAAAATCCTGTAGTAGTTGTCGTTGTCCATTGTAAAGTATTTGGATTGAATGTATATATCAATGAAGAAGGGTAAATTACGGTTGATCCTGTAAAATCTGTAGCGAGTCCTCCGATTAAGAAAATATTTGATCCATTTACAGAACTTAGACATGATGTAGCAAGAAATTCTTTTTCAGGAGATCCCGTAACAACAATCCATGGTGGTGCGCTTATTTCAAATTTTTTTGATAAATCAATATATCACTTCATTTGTACTGATATAAGCAAAATCAGTTTTGTAAATACCACCTATAACATAAAATTTGCTACCATCTAAGACACTAGTTTGATAATACCTTGGTAAAGGTGTAAACTGACAAATTACCAAAATAGGTAAAAAACTTGACATAAAACATGCATAAAAAATCCTTTGAATACATTTCATTTTAATTCAATTTTTGAATGGATTAAAATATCTCACGCTTTGCCATCTATCTTTTTTTAAATATGCTGTGATTTAATTTTGGCTGGCGTTTCTACTTTAAATGGTTGCGAAATGTAACGATTTTTTTTCCATATTTTGATGTGCATGCGTGCGTACGTTTTTGTTTTCTGTGTTGCTAGTAACATGAGTATATTAATAAAGTAGAATCTCCAAAAATTGCAGACCGAAATTATTCTGTATTGACTGGAATTGACAAAATCGAATATAAATTGAATGCTCATTTGATAATTTTGTCAAAAGAATAGTTTGCCGCAGTAGCATTTCTCAATGCCGACTACTATAATGAATTCAGGCCGTTAAAGCAATGTCAATTCATTGTTCTTTCTCAATCCGATATTTAATTTTCTGTTCTCCTTTTTTATTTATTTTGTGTTTGAACAAATTCATGCTTAACTTTTATTAAAAATGCACGCATATTAGGATTTAGCGTTAAATCTAAATTAATATTAAAAAAAATTTTAATGTAACAAATTAAATTAAAAAGATGATAAGTTTTATAATAGATCAAAATTGCCATAAGTGTTATATAATATTTTTTATAAATTTATAATATATACGGAATTTTTTTGTGTTAGAAAATAGTAATACAGTATCCGTTTTTTCTGCATTAAGTTTCCTTCTAATGCATCATCTATCACATTTAATATTTTCGTGAATTTTCTAATATTCATTAATGTATTAAAAGAATTTAATAAGTTTTTAATATTCGATTTCTTTATAAGCATAATTAAGACAAAAGTAAATCAAAATAATGAAAAGTTTATAAATGTTTAACACTATATATTTCCTTTATTCTAATGCCAACGTTCGTCATATTAATAAGGGATAACAACGCAATAAATTTTTAATTTGCTGGTTAATTTTATGCTTGCGACTAGAGGACCTATTTTACATTAACATAATATTGTTATTTCTCAGAAGATAAATCTAAAGATGTGAAAACTTAATACTGTATTCGCTTCCAGGTTTTTAATTTCACAGCATCCATATGTTGTTGGTAACAGATGTTATTTAAAAAATTCAATTATATTTATCATCATTGATGTAAAAAAAAAAAAAAAATCTTTTCACCAATTAAAAAATAACGTTAAATTTGAATTTAAATATGCATATCCAGAAAATAATAATCCACTGTTTGAAAAAACGGTGATTCATTTATTGCATATGCAGTAATTATATAGTTATTGAATATTCATTGAGGTTTAAATATTATTAGTCATGTTATATCATTAATATTTTTTGAATGTGTTTAATTTGAAGCTGAGCAAATATTTATACATTAAATTAAATGTGTTTTTTGTTTACAAAAATATTACTTTCTAGATTCACGCATGGATTGTATAATCAAATAATCCAACAACAGTTCACTAAATAGTGGCATGACGTGCCTGATTTTTTTTCCGGTATGCAAAACGTATGATGTATTTATAACGATAAACTTAATAATTATATTTATGAATATACGTATATTCTAGTAATAAGTAACGGAAAATTTCCAATTGATAAAAAATTGCGCCGGAATTTTTCAGTCATAATTGGAATTTCCGGCATTTTACAGTTTATTTATATGAGTTCTAAACAATATAAACTAGTTAATTTGAAAAATATTAAACGTATTATTCAATTTTTTATTACAATATCTATGAAGAAATATTTTAAAAAATTTTTAGTATTTTTAGTATAGATGTATAAAAAAAAAGAAATCATATTTATATTAAAAAATTAAAAAGTCTAATTAAATACCATATTATATAGAGTATATTTAAATCACATGTGTGCGTTGTCACATATGCTGAAGATTATAAGATCAGTTATAACGTAAAATAAAAACAGTCGTTTCGTTCATTAGTTAGAATATGGTGAGGTAAGTTTAGTGCTGAACAAAAGAGGGAATTTATAATAAAATTTCGCAAAGAATTTTTTTGTTAAATTTTTGGCAAACGATTGAATTTTTCTGATCCTGCTAGGCAACACTGATCTTGAAAGTTGATTGGTCGATCATGTGAAGGCTTAGAAATGATTGTTAGCGCTTGTTACTCTAAATTACTTTTTCTGGTAAATTTTAGTTTATTTTTTGGTAATTGATTTTCATTGACTTAACTTTATTTGGAAATTTGGGTTTCACAAATTTCAACATTCTCTGCGCTTGCGCTTGCGTTGTGCTTGCATAAGAGCAGTGCATGCGAAGCGCTGCGCAAGCTCAAGCGCTCTCAAATTTTTCGCTTATCGAACATTGGTTGTATATATAGAATAAATGCGATTAAAAAGGAGGTCCAATTTTTCTAAAATGCACGAATAAAATAATGCATATCTTAATTACTAAATATAAGACAATTACCTAACCTTAATTGGTAATATAAGATAGTTGCAAATAAATAACGATTATAAAGGAAATCCGTTATTATTAAAATGCATAAATAAATTAACAAAAAGATTGCATATAATTACCAAATAAAAATAACCATCTAACCTTTATTAGATAAAAATTAATTATTATAATTAGTTTAAAAAGCTCAATAATCGATAAAGATGCTATTCATTAATATCTGATATGTATTTACTATTTTTTTTCACTTATTGATATTTTAAAACATGCACGCCTCATGAACATTAACACTATGAAATTACCAAAAGTAGAGTTCGTTGTAAACTTTTTTAATTGTTATTTTTTGTGTAATTCTGCCCGTACATAGTTAGGGTATTTTGCCCTGAAAAGATAGGTAGTAGTTTCGGACCCCAGATCTAAGTTCTGGGCCACGAACAATGATTTGGAACCACAGATACTGGTCTGGGACCAAAATAGTTCGAAGCTTAAGATAGTGGTCTTAAACTGTTATAGATTAAAAATGTATAAATACAATGCTTGAGTAAATAAAAATGGCATGATTCATTTTGCTCAAACAAATCAATTTCGTAATTCTCACCAATAATCAATAACCCAATCTAACCTTAAAACCCTGATTTATCCCAATTTAGCATAAACCCATACCATCCTACTTTGCATCTGGAATTTCGACCGATTCTGAATTAGCCACCTAACCCAAATTCAGAGTAAGATAATTAACCTTAAACCTCGCAGCGCATACTCATTGTTATACGATATGTAAAACAATGCCATCTAACTCAGATATCCGAATTAAAAAAACAGAAATCCAGTGTTATGCTCAATTTTTTTGTTTCATTTTTTTTTTATTTTTTTTATCATTATCGTTATTTTTTGAATTTCTTATTTTGATATACAGTAGTTTGTGACGCAGTTAGGTGATTAAAGCTTCAATCGAGAGGTTAAAGTTTCAAGCGAGTGATTAAAACTCCAATCGAATGATTGAAGCTCCAATCGTGAAATTGAAGCTCCAAGTGGGTGATTAAACTCTAATCGAGAGATTGAAGCTCCAATAGGGATTGGAACTGTTTAACCTTAAAAATTGCTCTATAGTTCCAGGCAAAATTATATTAGTTATGAGCCGGAATTATTTTAATGCTAGCCAAATTAAACGGCTAAACTGCTAAACAATTAAACGATTAGAAAAAATTCTAGGCGGTTCCAATCCCTAAGCTCCAAGCGAGGGATTAAAAAACTCACAGGAATTAAAGATATATAAGATGTAGCTTCAGTCTGTGAAGGAAAAATAGTTTATTAAAACGATTGTTAATATCGTAATATTCTGACATATAAATTTTTCTAATAAAGAGAAACCTATAACCTGTAATTATGTGCGTTAGTTTTTTGATTTAAACCATTTAACCTTAACCACTATTTATTCACGATCGAAGCTAAAGTCCTATAAGCTCTCCCATTGGTTGTAACACCAGATATAGCTTATCGGATAAATGGATGAAGAATTGATCTGAATTGGAACTCTACCCTTAACAAATTACTTAAAAACCAGAAAACAAACTGAAAAAACCAAAATATAAAGAACCTATTCATACCCATAATCGTGATTCTTTTATTAATACTTAACCTTACATCACGAATTTCAAAATTAATCGGAACCCAAATCACTTAAGATTAAACCAAAATTCCAGCAAAAACTATTAGAAGATCAAATTTCATTATTACACTAAAACGAAAAAGAATTGCAACACAATAAAATAGGAATCAAAAGTTAAATTACCTATTAGCATTTTAGAATGATAACAATATAAAAAAAATATAGATAACTAAACTCCCAGCGCATGAGCAGGCGCATGACTTGTTTATAATATTTAAACAGTACTGTACACAAAGTCTATTGTAAATTGCTGGAGATTTTCGTTTAATTAAAACAATTTCTAACTTTGTTAGTCATTATATGAACCTCGATTAAAAATTATTGCCAGTGCACTGTATCTAAATTTAGAGCTTTATTTACAAAAGAATGCAGGAAATACATTGTCGCTTAAATTACTTATTCTTGATTTTTTTAATCCTCTTCTGAAGATTATATCCTTATAAATTCATAATCATCTTTAACATTTTAAGAACGACTAATTTTTTATTTAATATTAATCACATTTAAATAAATCCCTAATTAACCCAATTTTACAATACATATATAAGTGCCTTGTTAAATTCAATATAAGTATCTTTATAGTTAAGCGTCATTTCTTAGGGTTTTCTATACATTTATCTAATAGACATAAATTACTTTGGGAATCTAATATCATTATAATAAGCATAAACTTATCATAAAAAAAAAAATTTTAAGGAATTTCAAATGAATCGATATTTCGACTATATTTTAGTAGTTCAACCGTTTTCTTGATTTCGCTCGTGTTGATAATCTTGGAAGTGTACATATGATCCGGGTGATTTTGCGAAACAATCTGTAATTCATTGATCATGTCATTAGCCTTCAAGAATTGTTTTTTTATTTCATTTTCAGTTGGATCATCTATTTTTCTATTCCATTCGTCAAGTTTATCTTGAATGTTTGAAGCGGTAGGACGTTTTTGTGGGTCAGAATTCATACATTGTTTTGCTAATTCAACAAAACACTCAGGAGTTCCAATAAAAAAATCAGGTCGCAATCCATCACAAATTTTTACCGCAAGACCAAGATTAAATTGATGATCGTCAAAAGGTCTTTTACCGTTAGAAATTTCAGACATGATAATTCCTAAAGAGTAAATATCTGATTTATTTGTAAAATCTTGACCTAATAAAACTTCGGGAGCAACATAAGGAAGTACACCGTAAATTTTTCCAGTTTTACTTTCCATGGATAATGAGAGACCTAAATCTGCAATATAAGCGTTATCTATATTGTGTTGCAAAATATTACCACTATGTAAATCTCTATGAACGTATCCTTGAAAATGTATCAGAGGTCATGCACTGCAACAATTTTATTTTTCTTTTCCAATCCATCCGAGCTACATCAACAAGATTTTTATTTAAAGATTCCTTATCGGCATATTCCAAAACAAGGATGTATTGTTCAGATTTGTTTTTGGTTATTCCATAACATTTTAAGAATGATGGATATACATCTTTTATTTTACAAAATACTTTTAATTCTTTTATGAATTCTGAAAAATCGTCTATTTTAAGCACTTTAAGTGCAACTGTTGTATTTAAATTTTGACTCTTATCGGTCCAAGATGTACTATATACAGTTGCAAATCCGCCATTTCCTATTTTCTGAAAATTTGTAAACTCATTGTAAGGAATCCACTGTAATCTATATCCATTTTTAGTCAACATTTTTTTTAATCCATCATCAATTCCAGGCTCTTTAGATGCACAAACATATTTTTCTGTAAAAAAAATTATGTATTAAAAAAAATATTAATAATTAATAATTAAAATATCGAGAATATTTACCTGCTATTTCTTTTTCCGCCCTAATTATTTAAATTGATCATTAAAATATTTACATAAATCTATAAAGATTAAATATGATATTTTTACCTTCTGTACCAATCATTAGCCTTGTGTAAATCCCTATCGACCCCGAATCCGTTTCGATAGCACCGAGCAACTTGAAATTTTCCACCAACAAATCCCATTTCAGCAGCTTTTTTATAGAATTCAAAAGCTTTTTTTTCGTCCTTTTCACTCCAACCCCATACCGATAGTAAGCTGCAATATTATATACTCCTTCAGCATGACCCATTTCAGCAGCTTTTTGATAATAAATAAATGCTTTATGTTCGTCTTTTTCAACACCTATTCCATAATGATAGCAGTATCCAATTTGATATGTTGCACTAGCATTTCCCATTTTAGCAGCTTTTTGATAATAAAAGAATGCCTTGTGTTCGTCTTTTTCAATACCGATTCCATATAGATAGCAGTATCCAATTTGATATATTGCAGTAGCATTTCCTATTTCAGCAGCTTTTTGATAATAAAAGAATGCCTTATGTTCGTCTTTTTCAACACCGATTCCATGTTGATAGCAATGTCCAATATAATATTTTGCAGCAGCATTTCCCATTTCAGCAGCTTTTTGATAATAAAAGAATGCCTTATGTTCGTCTTTTTCAACACCGATTCCATAATGATAACAGTATCCAATATTTTGTACTTCACTACTTTTTCTCATTTCATCGACTTTTTGATAATAAAAGAATGCCTAATGTTCGTCTTTTTTAACACCGATTCCATATTGATAGCAGTATCCGATACTATATATTCCATTATTATTTCCCATTTCAGCAGCTTTTTGATAATTAAAGAATGCTTTATGTTCGTCTTTTTCAACACCGATTCCATAATGATAGCAGTATCCAATATTTTGTAATCCACAAGCATTTCCCATTTCTGCAGCTTTTTGACAATAAAAGAATGCCATGTGTTCGTCTTTTTCAATACCGATTCCATATCGATAGCATTTTCCAATTTGATTAATTGCAACATGATTACCCATTTCAGCAGCTTTTTGATAATAAATGAACGCATTGTTTTGATCTTTTTCAACATCAATTCCATTTTCATAACGATATCCAATATCACATAATGCATTTGAATTTTCCATTCCAATATATTTTATAATAAATGGATACTATGCGACTATTTTTTGTTGGTTTAAAGAGGGAAAAATACTGTATACTTTGTTGAGAAATCTTAAATACAATTTATTGAAGTACGCCATCCGGCGTCTCCCCCAGGTGGGGTTTTAATAAAAACAAAAAAAAATACAATTAATTGTTATAACTTTTTTTCACGAAATTTCTCTGCTCTATTCCAAATATGGGTTCTCCAAGCATCAACCTAGATGCACAACAGTTATTACGTAATTTTAGCAATTTATAATTTATATAACACTAGCGTAACTCGCGTTGCTCACGCACCGCGTTTAGTAAGTATAAATTTTTTAGTTATTGATCAAATTTTATAGGCAATAATTGTGTTTAAGTATAAGTCTGGGTGTTGTTTGAGAATAACAGTATTTAGGAAATTATTTATATTTTAACTTGATTTTAGCATATATATGTTGTAGCCCAGATGACAATCCAGCCCAGATGACAATCGGGCCAAATTAAATTAGGGTTAGGGTAAAATTAAAGTAGAGTTAGAGATCAGTTGTAGGCCAATTTTTATTTTTGGCTGTAAAAATTGTCATCTGGGCTGGCCCAATTGACAATTGGGCAGGATTTTCATCTGGGCTACAACATATACATACAATTTTACCAGTACGATCACGTTTCTTGTGTAACATGAAATGTGTATAGGGATGGTTTCCTTCAACTTTTTGATGTCGCTTATCCTGATTTTTGCAAAACCCTTTTTTAGTAGGAGTAATGATTTTCATTTATTCGTTTTTGGAAAGAGTTAAAATTTTTACATACCAAATATGTAATATATATGTAAATCACTGTTATGATGCAAAGCTGGCGTCACTGATTATAATCTCGAAATTTCATCATTATGATGTCAACGACGTTAATTTAAAATTTTTACATACCGTATATATATATTTCATATGCAAATCACTCATTCTGGTGCAAATCGGCGTCACTGATTATTTTAATTTCAAAATTTTAACCAGTACGATCACGTTTCTTGTGTAACATGAAATGTGGGAAGGATGGTTTACGCTCAACTTTTTTGATGTTTGCTATGCTGATTTTTGAGGGATTATGGTGATTCTGACGACACGGGTGACAACACGTGCATGTTAATGTATATTGAACGATTTTTGTGGGAAATATGTACTTGTCAAAAATGGCATTTATATGTTGGAGATACTTTTTTTTGAAACTATGCCTGCTTAGTATTGCTAATTAAAGCATGCGTGATCTGGGTAATCTTATATCGGGGTAATAATAAATACTTACTTTATTACGATATTTGATACCGATAAAATGTTTTGGCACTTTGCCGTTTTTGATTTGATATATCCAAAAAAAAAACCGTAATCAGACTGTGAGAAAATTTTAATATATGAACAGTTATGACAATTAATTCGTCATAGTAATTGATCTATCACTATCATTTTTTAAAAAATCGACTCCTGTTTGTTACGCGCACTTTGTATTTTTGTGACTTCTATTCGTCACGCGCACTTCGTATCTTTGAAATTAGATTGCAACGTTAATAACATGCATTAGTGAGTTACTGTGTATTGCAAACTGGTTAGGTTTATAAAGTAAATCATGATAGAAGTTTCAATGCGAATTAACTCAACCCTAACCGCATATTGGGATTATTAGAATAACGAGCAAGTTTTGCATGAGAATTTTTTACAGTAATTCTTGGTAGAAGTTACAATAATTTCATTGCAAACTCAACCTTAAAACGTATTATATGCCAAATAAGTTTGTAACAGAATTTTTTATAGTAATTTACAATAGGAATTGTGATAATTCTAATACATACTAATTCACTTTTTCAAAGATTACTGAAATAAACTCCAATAGCTTATCTATAATTACATGCTGCACATTATGAGAGTGGTGGATAAAAACCACTAACAACACCACTATCTAATCAAACCAGTGTCCTTTAATTGTGCAAGACTCTTGAATTAGTGGGCAAAAAGAGTGTGGCCAGGTATCGATGCTCTTTTAGGGTCTTGCTGCAGTGTAGTCAAATAAAGTTAAGTATTTCTGGGATTTCTTGTGAATAGTTCTTCTGCTAGTGGTTCGAATTTCATTCTATTTATATAATTCTTCTTTATTCTAGTCACAATGGTTGAAAGGTTCTAATGCAATTGTTAATATTATTAATGATCATCATGTGATCAAGGGCAAAATTAGATGATGCGGGTGATTAATCTAACAATGGAATGGATTAATTGTTCGAAAAAATCAGGTAATCAAAGGGTTAATCAATTTATGCTTTTATATAAAAGCTGATTAATTCGATCTTTCTTTCTTAACTAGGTTAGATTAAATTTCAAATTAATGATGTAACTTAACAAATTTTTTAAATGCTTTTTTTTTAATTTCACTTTTGTTGAATTCATTTTTCATCAGACTTTACTTTCATCCAGTTCCAAACAACCAAGAAAACTACATTTCATGACTCTCATTTCATTGACAAGCTTATTTTGCAGATGATTAATTTACAAACATATATACATGCTTGATATATATAAATAACTAAATTATTCAATTGTCAGATCAACTTCCTTCTGAAATTACTAATCTTTAATTCCTTGAACACCAATAAACTTTCTCTCATGTTACTATCTGCATTAAGATATTACACCCAAAACATTAATCTCGAAATCTGCTCTACTAACTCTTCATCGGGTTAGCAGATTCGCAATAATATATAAAGGCTTTGATTGTTCAACAATGCTTAGTATTGTCCATGCATTGAACCAATTCACTTTTACATGTCATAGAATAATATAGTATGAAATTCAGGTATAGTAATTAAATATATATATAGAAGGACATATATAGAAATTGGAAGAACTATATAGTAATAAGAAAGCTCTATATATGGGGACGTTTAAAGCATTGTGCAATCACGTGACAAGGCGATCCACAGCGATCTTCTCCAGGATCGCTGTCACTTTTTCACTATCACGTGACCGTGCCCAAAAAACTTCAAGATCATTTAAGTTAGGGTTAGGGTTCCTATACTGTCCTAAAGGGCTTGAAGTTAGCAAAATGTATAGTAAAATTGCTCAAAGAATTTTTTTTGTTAGGACTCGAAAGGTAGTTTCTTATGCAAATTTTAGGGAAATAGGCAATTTTTGAAAAAGCGAATGTTTGTTTTGATCTTCTGCTTTGTATTACGTTACACCTGATCTTGTTGTTTTATTGGCCAAAAATCACGTAATAGTGAAATTTTGACGGCGATACTGGGGTAGTTATCCACGGCAGACCTTTGGGAGGTCAGAAATTCAAAAGGTAACAACTACGATAACATATGTATGTGCAATGCTAACACTCTAATATTGCATAGCATTTGTAATCAAAGCAACTCTTTTCAGACCTGAAACAACGAAGTTTCTTTGCTAGTAAACATTGTAAATAAATGCTCTTTCACTCGTAACGGGTGTTGAGCTCTTTTTTTAAATATAAAAATGACTTATAAGTGTTATACAAGTTTTTTTTGTGAAAATTTTTTGCAAAAAACTCAAACGGGTTTTTTTTACAACTTTTTTTTTACAAGAAACGGATATTTTTAAAAGCACTATCACTTTTATTTTTAAAGTACTTGCTACTTTGCTTTTCTTTTTAAAGCCCAAGTGTTTTTTTTATTTAGAAAAAATTTTTTTTATTAGTAACGTTAAATATCAATGGATCTTGCTTCTACGACTATCAATTTACCTATCCTACCTATACCTGAAACACTTACACCTGATCAAAAACACAACCTTCTTTTTAATATTAACCAATCATTGGAGATTCCAATTCAAGAATTTGAAACTGAATGGTGGCTACTTGTAACAACTATTTGGACCCAATTTAGCTATCAAGATAATATTAATAGTGACTCATAGAAGTCTTTTGTCTATCAGTTTAATAAGCTTAAATAGTTAAGTATATGAAAGAAAATGTTCCAGATGAGAAGCGCTATAAAAAAAAATTCGGCCAGATAATTTGTGCTCTGCAAAAATAAAAGCGATATATAATGTTTCAGAACAAAAAGTAAGAATTGAACATTACAATGACTTCCTGATCATACACATCCTCTAGAAGATATTGAATAGCTCAAAGGTTCACTAGCTGTTCGATCTTTAGTTGCACAAGAAGCTGTAAAGAATTACCGCCCACTAGAAATTGTAAATATGATAAAGGAATTTGCAATAGAAAAGTTAAATTTGGGTGAAAGTGTAAAAGAATTAAGAAGAGTAGAAGACACGAATATTAAGTATAAAGTAGGTGAACTTCTTGATGTACATCTACTTGGCAACTCCAATCGAAGACTAGATATTCAGGATTCGATTTCTTTTTTGAAAAAAAAAGAATATCAAGTAGAACATTTTAGGGTTGATAACCAGAACACCCAAGGTATCATTTTTGTTTACTTTAATCAACTTAAAAATCCTGAGGAATACAGATGGTTGACTCTCATTGATTCAACTCATAAGACCAATAAATATGATTACTATTTATTTACATTATATATTCACAAAAATTTTGGATGTTGGGATGTCGGAGCACATTTTTTTAAGTGCCAAGGATAGTAACACTATCGCAAGAGCCCTAATTATAATAAAACTATGGGGTGCCGCTAGAAACCTAAATACTTTTTGGCTAATCAAAGCCATATAGAAGCTAATAGTGTCAAAATCACTTTTTAAGGCCTTCAACATGGTGAGCAAGAGTGCGATGTTATTTTTTGTACTGTCCGCATTATGCGAACCTGCTTAAAAAAAATACATAAAACAAAGACCCGGCAAAAAATTATTCAAGTAATATATAAAAAAACACAAATTGGTTGTAATGCAATTTTTCAGGAGGCAATTAACAAATGTCCAATTCCAACTATCCAACAGTAGTTTTCGAGAAATTATATGAAAAATACACATCAATGGGCCCTCTGGGCCTGTCAACATTCTCCTTTTCTACTGCAGATAACTTCTACAAATTCTCATGAGTCATACCATAGAGAATTAAAAAAAATACCTCCTCAATATGATATAATTGGTATGCAATTCGCTTATTATTTTTTTAAATTAAATATTTAAATAAATAAATAATATTTCTTAAATAAGTTTTAGTACACTCTGGGCCGTCTAAATTAAATCGTAATTAATGGTACATATTAGGGTTAGGGTTAGGCAATAGGTGGTAATAGTGATAGTACTCGGGCCAAGTATTACTCAGGTTACTTGCAAGTAATCAGATAACCAGATAATGACTACAGCTAATCGAGTAGGTACACTCGGGTAATACCCAGATAGGTACACCCAAGTATTACCTGAGTAAGTATACCCAAATAATAACCAGGTAAGAATTCTTTCATATAATTGACTAAATTATCTAGTTTTTAGATATATGCAGAGATTATACCCAGGTCATGTATTACTCAAGTTACCTGCGGTTAACCTTTTTCATAATTTCTAAAACACCTGATAAAAATTTGCCAAATGGTTTTTCAGTTGATCCGGTTAAGTTATTGATTTCGGCATGATCGATATATAACGATAAATTACAATTTATGTTATATTATAAACATATAAATTACAATGTAATTTGAAATATATATATTTTCACACAAACTAAATACACTATAGCACTAAACATGTTGAGCAAGTATTTAAACGAAATTTAGTAATATTGAACATGCTGACATTTTATAATGTTAAAATTTTATCATAGAAAATTATTACAAATAATGTTTAGTTTTTTATATATACATAGGAATATCAAATATAGGATATATCAGGATATAGGTGGAGATTTGCGTGTAAATTTCTGATATATAATTTTTGTTATGTAAATAATGTTGTCCAGAACTAGCACACAAAGTAGCAAAATTTTTGTAATGCAGGTTAATCATGTATTATTTAATGTAAAAGTTGTATATACATAATTTTATTGAATCTATTATGCTGAAATAATAACTTAACTGGACGGCTAAAAAATCATTTGCAGATTTTTTATCAGGTGTTTGTAATAAAAATACTTGCAATCTTGATATAGTGATCAGAGTATTTTTCTTAATACCCCATGATCTAATAAAGTAATCAGAATATTACTGAATTATGAAAACTGAGTAATTATTAGATCTACTCAGGTAGATTCAACCAGGAATCACATGACAACTTACTCGAGTATAACAAGTAAGATTTTATACTCAGGTATATCTATTGATTACATGAGTAAACCTGTGGGTTTACTCACTGGTTAACCAAGTAATGTTTTTTTGGTTGAGTACAAACACTAGGTAGTAATAAATTATTTACTATTATTTACCATCTGGCAGGGGCATAGAAAAAAGTGTAATTTTATTTATATTTCTATAAATAAAATCGCACTTTTTCTGTGTCCCTGCATCTCAGTGGCACCAAAACAACTCCTTTTTTTAAATTATAAATTAATTTTTTTTAAATATAAATTAATTTTTTTTAAATTATAAATTAATTTTTTTTAAATATAAATTAATTTTTTTTTTAAATTATAAATTAATTTTTTTTATATATAAATTAATTTTTTTTAAATTATAAATTAATTTTTTTTAAATATAAATTAATTTTTTTTTAAATTATAAATTAATTTTTTTTAAATATAAATTAATTTTTTTTAAATTATAAATTAATTTTTTTTTTTTTAGAAATGTGTCATAGAGTAGTTGAACTGAATAAAAAAAAAGCTGATTTAGACTATGTAGCCTTTGAGTTCCAAATAAAAAAGATTTCTGCTATTGGTATTGGTGATGAGATTCTTTATGAAATACATAAATTTCCATTTCCTGTTTAAAAAATGATTGTTAACGAGTTTCGTGCTTTTGAAAGAAGAGTTGAAAGGGAAAGTCTCACCAGTTCTTATGTCTTTTATATGTGATTGCTTATTTTTTTGCCAGTATTGGTTGCCTTGTCGACATATATTCCATGAACATTTATATGGTGCTACAAAATTATTGACATCTAATGCATAGAGGAATTTTTAACAAATGTGAAGCCGGATTTGAGATATATATGAATCATGAATTAGTTGATGTGATAATGCCAGAAAGAACTGAAGCTGAAAAAGTAGCAGAAAATAGACATCTGGCATAAATGATTTAATGGAAAGAGCATGTGATGCATATTGGAAGGTCGAAAAAAAAGGTAATTCAGAACAAACTAATACATTTATTAGGGAGTTAAAAGTTCGCATGGATACTGTTTTAAATAATAGGTGTTAGCATAAATAGTTAAAATTATAGTGCGAAAAAAAGTGCAAATTACTAGAAGTTCATTATAAATTCTATAAAAATTGGTAGTCGGGTTAGTGTCAGGTATAAATAAATATTTCTATCTGCGATTCTAAAAATAATCAAAACTTAATATTTTTTGTTATTTATTTTATTTAATTTTATTAATAATGTAAGTATAAAGAAAGTTTTCTAAGTACTGTAAATTCCTGATGCAAGACCTGGATCTGTTACACTTAGAGGTGCAAACAGTTAAAATCTTGAGGGTAGCTACCCTCGACACAACTACTATGTCATACGGCACATTTTGCCGTATAAGTAGAATTGCCGTATGCCGTATAAATACTGTATGCTGTATGCCATATATAAGTGCTGTATACTGCATAAGTGCCATATGTTGTAGTATAAATCTGTTTTGTATCTATTTGCCATACAATATTCTTAAATATAAATGAAATTTCTTGAATAAATTAACTTTAATATTAGAGGCATGATAATAATATTAGCGCAATAAGAATATTATAAACATCCAAGTCATATGAAAGCAAAGAAAATGTTTGATACGAGAAAATGCTAAACATATACACTTTACAGTAATCCTATATACTGTATGTTACTGAATAAAAGCTACCCCACGATTTTGAACTCAAAGAATTAAAAAAAGGTTATTATGTTTTTAATAGTAAAATTAGGCCTGAATAGAAGCTACCCCTCGCTTTAGCCTGAAAAAAATTCTTATTTTTTTCAACATTTTGGTAGCTTTTATTCAGTAATATACAGTATTAAAAATCTAATGTCTATCCATCACAATATCGACCAATCAGAATATTTCAATGTAGGGTAAGTGGCTAGTCTAACTAACTAAATTTTGTTAGATAAAACATGGGTTTTTAATACCAATCAATAAAGCTCTGAATAGAGCCAATAGATACTAATTTTTTGGGCTCTATTCGTATAACCATTGAGCTCCATTGGCTCCATTGGCTCCATTGCCAATCCTGCTCGCGAGTTAATAATTTCAACAATAAACAATGGACAGATTCATGAGTTTAGCAGTTTGTGATGAGTGACTTCAACATTAGGTTTATAATCTTAGGTTCACGATTTAATAGTAGAATCAGGCCTAATTTTAAAATAAAGCCTGGCCCAGTCAGCTTTTTTCAAAATATTTTTTTGGGTTTGGTTTGGATGTGTAGTATTCCAAAGAATAAGAACATTAGAAAACGAGAACGACAATACTCAACCCTATCTATATAGTCTTAAGTATAAATGGCATTGTTATTTGTGATCGTTACGGCACCACTTATGGTATATGGGATCACTCACGGCATAAGTCATAACTTACAGCCCACTACTTTACTATCATGTACCACATGACAGCAATTTAATCTAAAGGTAGTATGACCTTAACGTCATTGCCATAATGCCATGAGTAGTAACTACCTTAATAAATGTTTGCTCCATTAGTTACACTCACCAATTTTAAAACCCTTAATAGACCCCGGGTATAGTACATAGTCTATAGTTTATATTGTACAAGGAAGAAAAACCAGGGCGCTGATAGCACCCTGATTTTTTGCTAATCTGATTTTTGTATTAGTATTAAGATTTGTTTTTATGTTTTATAAATTTGATTAATTTGTAGTTTTTGAAGTTAGTTTTTTATAAAAGATTATAAATGATATTACATTACTTTTTTATTGTAATTTTATTTTTTAGTTTTACAATTATTTCTTACTATAATGAATTTTGATATACTAAGCTTTGGTTATACCAAATTAAAAAGTTTAGAACAAATCACTATATTTATTTACATTGGATATATTGAGCTTTATAATAAATTTGCTATATGGTATGCAAACTTAATTTGGCCAGTATATATAATACACAAAGTATATAAAAATATTTTATATAATGAATAAATAAAAAAAAAAAAAAAAAAAAAAAAAAAAAAAAAAAAAAAAAAAAAAGTAAAATTTCAAAAAAAAGTAGGTTAAAAAAAAAAGAGAAAAATAAAATAAAGAAAATTGGCATAAGAAAATAAAAAAAAAACTTAAAAAAAAAAAGCCCGTTTTAAAGATCTTTACCCCCTCTCCCTTTTACCCCCTCTTTCTCTTTTACCCTCCTTTTTCTCTCTCCCTTCTCTCTCTTTCTTTCTCTCTTTCCTTCTAATTTATTTGATTGGCTTATATTAATTTATCAATTATTACAGGTTATCAATTTTGGTAAGATTGGTTTCAATCTTTAAAATTATAGAATGTAACGAGATTTTTTAAATAATATATATAATCACGTCAATAAATCTTATTGGTAAGTTTTTTATAATGAATCTCTTATATATATATTCAGTATAAAAAAAAAGTTGTATACTGAATTTATCTATATCAAACAAAAATTCCTAGAACGGTTTGTTTGGTATAGTGAGAGGTGACTGTATTTTATTTATCGTATAATTCTTCATATACTACATTTACAGTTTTTGCTTCTGAGCTGTTTTCTGGTAAGAAAATTAGTGCATGGTTTCTGTCTTTTACTTGGGATATTGCTGTGTATAGTTGTCCATGAGCGAATACATTGGTTCTAAGGTCAATGATGGCACGATTTAATGTGAGACCTTGACAGCTGTTAAATGTTGTTAAATAAGCAAGACGTAATGGAAATTGCTTTCTATATACTGTTCAGGAGCAGTAATCAGGTTGGAAGTAAAAATTGATTCTTGGAATTAAGTGGGTTTCTGATATATTTGCAGAGTTATTTTGGTTTAGCACTTGTATTTCATTTACTCTTTGGCCTAAATTAGTTATTATAACTCATGCGTTTTTAACTAATCCTTTGTCAACAGAGATATTTGACATTATGGAGCATATAGCTCCAATTTTCAATTGTATTTCGTGGTTAGGTATTCCATGGTATGTTAGCTGGGTAAGGTAATCGGGCGTTGCAACAGGGTGATCATTAATTATTTCGTCATTTTCTTTGACTACATCGTAACTAAAGTATGTGCGGGTTATTTCAGGTAGTTTGTCAAGGATTCGATAATTGAAATTATCAACTAAAGTGTTTCTGGGACTGAGAAATGCTCTTTGTTGCAGGCTATAATCATTAGGTATTGTGTTTTCAGGGTAAAGAAAGGAAATTGCTTCTCTTATTTCTTGTGTAGTTTTAAAAATATTTAATGGAACTTCATAATCTATATAGTTTTCACCTATATCGTCTACAAATTTAGCGAAGTATGGATTATTTGCATTGCGAATTGGTTGATTTAGGGTGAATATATTAAAATTTTTCCACAAATGCGAAGTTTTGATTGATGCATTTATTGTAGAGCTTTTTGCTCGCTCCTTTCACTACCGGGGCTACTTGTCTGAAATCACCAATATCTATGAATGGTTTTCCACCAAATGGTTCATCTTTTTCATAAATTTCCCGGAGAAGTAGGTCTATACTTTCTAATACAGCTTTGTTTATCATAGGAATTTCATCCCATACTATTAATTCAGCAGCTTGAATTAATTTTGCATGGTTGCTATTAAGTTTTATTATTGATTGAATGTTTAAATTATTTTCTTCAACAGGTATGTGAAATAATGAATGGGCTGTACGTCCACCTTCATAAAGAAGAGCTGATAAAGCTATAGTTCCACATATTAGAACAATTTTTTTTGCTGCCCGAATTTTGTAACAAATAGCATTAATTAAAAATGTTTTTCCTCATCCAGATTTTTAATCTAAAAATTTTGGAAATTTATTTGGAATTATTGTGTCTTTTTTTTCTTTCTCAAGCACAAGTTTTATAATTTCTTCATAAAAGATAGCTTGCTCTGAATTCATCATTGAATGTAATTTTTCAGCAAGTTGTTCATACTTTTTATGGTCAGAGTAGTGTTGGAGTTCTGCAGTTACTTCTCTGGTCCATGAACGTGGTTCAGGTAAACCAAAATCATGCATACATTGTCCATGTTCTGCAAGCATTGATGCTATTTCTTGAAGTGTCATATCAGTTGCTAGAAAGTAATTGCTATGTAATTGTTCTTAATAGTCAGCAGAAAAATTGTTTTTATATCGATTCCAAAGTTCAAGTGATGGAGCACCATCTAATATTAATTGTATAAATAAAAACCGTAATTGTGCTGGTGTATAAAAATTATCGATGCTCTTTTCTAAATATGGGTTCTCCAAGGTTCTCCAAGCATCAACCTAGATGCACAACAGTTATTACATAATTTTAGCTATTTATATAACATTTTACAATAGTACAAATGGATATGTATTATTGAAACCTGCACATGTATGGCCATTATTGTGATTTGGCATTGATTGTAATGGATCAAAATAAAGAATCTAGTGCTTGAGCAGCTATTATTCACTCAGTGATTTATTGAATATCTTCAAATTACTCTATTGATGTATTACATCTATTGCTTTATTTACAATTTTCACAAATTATTGTGCAATTTGTTAATAATAATAATAATATTGTTGTGCTTTAATATTTACTTGTTGAAATTTTAAAGCAAAAATAAAAAAAAAAGCAGAATAGTAATATAGAATGGTAGTGAGATAACAAAAAATATGAAACTGCTTGAAAATACTTTATTTACTCTAATAATTATAAAGTTTTGCGCATAAAAAAATAAAAGGTGGTTTGGAACTAAGATGTCCTCAAGCCTCATTCTCGATGTGATTAGCTAGTAATCGTAACGATTTTCATTTAATGTATCAATTAAAATAGAGATTTTATTCCATGGGTACTATGTAACAACCCATGCTTTTTTCTAAGTTATTTACACCGGTCTATATGAAAATATGTGTCACATGATTTTCATATAGACCGGTGTGATTAATTGACCTTTTAAACTTTTTTTTACTGTAAATCTTATTAAAAGTTAAAGATCATGAACTAAGTTCAAGATTATGTAATCAACTGACTTAGTATTTCTTTATGGGTCTTAATATAGTCATATTTATTAGAGCGAAGGTTTTTTTTATTTTATTTTATTTTATCTTATTTTATTACAACCCTTTCAATATTTAAAACGCCGGGAGGCGTAATTTAGGGCGAAGGTTTTAAAATTGTCACAGACAAGCGAAAGACTATTAGATCTGGCGGGTTTTGAGGTCCAGTGGGTTTTAAATTTGTCATAGGAAGACAAATAACAATAATAGGTTCGAAGAGTTTTAAAAATTATTATAGACAGACGAAAGACTTTATTAGGTTCGAAGGTTTTAAAATTGTTGTATGCAGGTGAAGGGCTTTACTAAATACTAAAGGTTTTAAAATTGCTATAGGCAGTTGAAAAAGTTTAATATACTTTATTAATTAAAAAAAATTTTATTTAAATATTTAAAATATTAATTTAGTTTTTTATTTTTATATTATTATCACGTTTTTTAATGTTCTAAAAGGTTAAAGTGAGTAACGTTTAAAAATATCATTAAAAGTAGTATTAAATGTGCTGAAAGTTCTAAAATAATAGGAGATCTTAAGCTTGAAGAATTAAATTCTTTAAATTCATTTTTCATACTTGATAGCTTTATGAAACTGGTTGAGGCACAGCCATTTAATACAATTGTTATTGTAGTATTCTTTACGCGAGAGATTCTCTGCAATTTGAAATTTTCTTCGGTTATTGTGATGTTACTGTTTCTTGCATTCGATTTTTATTTTATTTTTTTTAAATAAAAAAATATAGATCAATTTTTGAATAATGTTTAAATTACTACGGTAGTTGATGACGTGTTGCACAGGTTATTACGTCGTGGCTAATTGTTTCCAAATTGGTAGGGCTTGGTAAGCTGTATACCATATTTTTGATATCACTAGTGACTTTGCTAATAGAATTTTTCCTTCAAATGAAAGATTACGTACTGATAGTTTTCGAATTTGTTTTTCTAATCTAAAAATAGTGTCCCTCTATAAGTATCTATCTATTGTAACTTGCATACCCAAAATTTCCAATGGCTCATTCTCCTCTGTATATTGAAAACTATTGCTTCCTTCTAGTTTACTTCTCTTGGCATTTATTGTTAGTTGAATTAGAGTTGATTTTGTATTGTTAATTTTTAAGTTTGAAGCTTCTTCATATTTTTTGGCTATTCTTCGAAGGTTCGCCCAATTTGCTAGTGATCCAATACATACTATTTAATAATCTGCTTATGCTGCTACTCTAAAATGTTCATTAGCCACTTGTATTCCCTGTAGATTATTGATAGCTTTTGCAAGAAGGGTTCAAATGCAATTATTAATAGTAATGGAGTTAGGGCGTCACCCTGCCTTATTCCACACTCCATGTTAAATAGTTCCACAATATGTGCTATTTGATTTGACAATAACTGTTGTATTAAATTGATAAAAGTTGGGGTGAATTTCATTTTTCTCAGGATCTCTACCAGGTAAGCATGACTGATTCGGTAGAATGCTTTTTTTTATCAATGAATATTATCCAGTGCAGTTTGTTTTATCAGTATGGTTTCTTATTACTGAGATAATATCTAGAACTATATTCATTATAGAGCAACCAGCTATAAAACCTTGTTGGTAAGCTCCTATAACTGTTTGACAAATTTTGTTTATCCTGTTTGCCACTATCTTTAGAAATAATTTAGCATCACAATTGGTTAATTTTATTAGTTGCCAATTGTTTAGCTTCTCTAATCTTTCTGTTTTTTTTTTGGAATAAAGGTAATAATATTTTTACCCCATGATTTTTGAATTTCTTTCTTGTTTATTACCTCATTAAAGAGCTTTTTTAATAATGGGACTATTATCTCTTTTATTTCTTTATAAAATTCATATGATAGCCCATCTAATCCTGGAGCTTTATTTCTTGGAAGTAAACTTATGACATTTTCAATTTCATTAGTTGTTAACTCCTTAACTAGTTTATATTTTGTTCCTCTGATGCAGTCTGAATATTGGAATAATATTTATACTATTGGATTTATACAAACTCTCATATGTCTTTTTTGCATATTGTAAAATGTTAGTAGGAATTAAATTTTCTGTATTATTTGTAATATGCACTTTAGATATAAAGCTAGTAGAATGATGAGATTTGAATTTGCTAAAAAAGTATTTGGTTGATTATTTTCCTTTTTTATCCAACAAGAGTTAGCCCGAATCTGCTATTTTTCAGCTATAAGTATAAGATCTTTTTTGTAGATCAACTTGAAGTTTCTCATTATAGCTTTTAACTGTTTTTTTTTCTGGTTGCTTTAGTATTTTTTCTTGTAGATCAGTTATTCTTTTCTGCAACTTGCAGATTTTTCTTTCTGGAAATGAAAGTGGTTTGTATTGATAAATACTAACTTGTATCCTGTTTTTCCTTAAGTCCTATGTATTTATTGATATTTGTTTCTGCAACTCCTCTTCTATATCATTTTTAATACTATTATTTGTCAAACATCTGATATTAAACTTCCAATATGTGGCTTACTTATTTCTAGCTAGAAATTAAAAATAGCATTTAACCATTAATTGGTTCAAGTTTCCAAAGAGCATTTGTGTATCTTGACAAAATTGTATATAATCATTTGTCTACAAAGACATAATCAAGCTGGGTAGCCATTAGCGATTATTTTTTGTTTCTTGAAAATAAATTGTAAACAAAAGCATAGTAGGCTTTACAATGATTGGCTAATTTTTGAATATTTTCTTATCATACAAAAGTCTTATTAAAGTAATAATTTTTTGTCATAAAATTGAATTTAGAGCAACAAAATGAATTTTTAGAGAATTAAGACAAAAAAAATTAGAAAACTTATGGCTTACTTTATAAACTATCAAAGTATTAGTAATCCATGAAGTAATTCAGATGCAACTTATTTTACTTTGAATAGAGTATATGTTAACAAATATGTTGAAATTCTGTACTTGTAAACAAGCAAGAGGAATTCAAATAAAGATCTTATTTTTTGGTAGTAGACAATAGTATGATTGTTAAATTAGTAAATATTAAACAATAAAGTTTTTTTTTGCTTTTAATTTGTTTTATTCTTAGGTATATCAATCTAAGATCTTGTGCATTGAGAAAAGTAAATGTTGTAATTAAAGGAGTATTGTAAATATAAAATGGACATTAAATATATAAAAAGAAGCATTGAATATGTGTAGCTTGGATATTAAATATAGCATATAGAGTATAGTGGGCTTTATAACTATGAAAATAGAGGAATAATCATGAGGGCTAGCTATAAAGGCATTTTTTTAATTTAATTATTTAGACAATAAAAGTATTTCTAAAGAAAATGTTATTAATATTTTTATTGTATTTAGATCTCTAGTGAGTTTTTACAAAATTACTAATATGCTTAGATCATAGTTGTTAGATGATTTTAAAGATCTTGATATTGATAAAAATTTCAAAAAGTAAGTTAAGTTAAGCTTTATGTGTTTTTACTTATTGTAGTTGATTATTTATATTAATTATTGTTGATATAAAATTTTAAAGTTTTTTGGTATGTTTGTTTTTTTTGTTTTATAGGGTTAGAGTAGGTTTGGATATAGCTTTAATATTTAAAGTATACTGTACAAGCACAAAATAATGGCCACTTGCATTAATTAATTGACCTGCACAATAGTTCAAGTATGTGCATGCCATTATTTCAAAACAAGAATTATATTTGCACTCCCCCTATTTTTTTGCCTTAGCAAAAGTTGTTCTTTAGGTCATAATGATTCTAATAAAGGTAAAATCATGAAAAATGGCTTAGTAGTTCGCCTACAATGCGTCTTCAAAGTTTTGCAATATTTGCTTACCTTTGTAAACAAAGATAAACAATGTTGCAAAAATTAAAGAGGCTTAGCAAATGAGCTACTGACCATTTTTCATGATTTTACTATTGATAGAATCGTCTTGACCTGAAGAACAACTTTTGTTAAAGTAAAAATAGATTTACTTAATACCAATGCCATTCTGATGCACTTTTTACTTATTTATCTTTTTTTTATTTATTTATAGGGATGTGTGTTAATTCAGGATACCCATGGGCGGGCATTAATTTAAAGCTACATATACTATTTTAGAGTTTCTGGTTTTTGAATTAATGCCGTTATTTTATGCTTAAGATGAGTAAGGGTATTTTGACGAAGTTAAAGTTGGCACAATTTAAATTTTTTTACTAACCGAAGAAGCTTCAAATAATTATAATAGCACGCAAACTAGGCTCTTTTAGGAAAGATTTACATAAAAAGAATCATAGTACAATGAACCATTTTGGGCCAAAATGATCACGACATTTATGGTACATATAAAAGGATTTTAGGGGGATAGGGGTATTCTGACGAATTCGATATTTACACTAATTTTCCTCCCACTGGAAAAAAATTCATTATTATTGTTTTTTACGCTTTTGGTTCTCTTTTTCTTGCTTTCTTTGCTCACGTTCTTCCTGTTTTTTAGCTAATTCTTGTTCTCGGGCAGCTTTTCGTTGGGCTGTTAATTCTTTTTTTTCATTTTTCTTCAATCTTTGCTTCCGCTTCTTCGTTTAATTTGTTTAACCTTTGCCAACTTTCTTCATTAGTAAGAAGTTGTGCAAAGGGAAGCGTTTTCCTTTTTTTAGAAACAGCAACTTCGGATTCGGGCTGATTTTCTGAAGATGCTTCTGGAATTTCATCCGTGAAGCACGAGGGACCGCATATTTAAGAACTGAGCGTAGAGAAGAACTTCCTAGATTTTTGTAAGTATTCAATTCCTCTTTGGTTTCAGCAAGTTGGGATTTTAATAACTCATTCTCATTCAAAAGAAATTCATAATTTTTTTCTAGTTGGGAGAAACTTGAGCGAGTGAAACTAGTTGGTTTATGAGGTGATTGTAATACTGAAGACGATGCTAGAGGTAACTCAACAGAAGATTGGTTAGATGAAGTTGAAAGATCAAATTGTTCGGTTGCTAATGATGGGTTTAAACGATCCGAACTAATAGCATCTGGATTGAACGGCCATATGTCAGTAGCTTTATAAGCGTTGCAAATAGCTGATGGTGTGTAAGTTTCAATAAAAGCAGGACAAAGAATTTTTGCGAAGGTACGTTTTACTACTATCTTTCCAGTACTGTTATAATACTTGTTACATTCTTTTCTATATTCTCTTTTTAATTTAGCAAAAGGAATTTCAGACAGCTGTAATACGTGTGTCGTGTGAGGTGGAAGCGCATAAAGAAGGATTCCATTTTGGCGGCAGAAATCGACGCTCATATAGCTCACATGACTTTTGTGGCCATCAAGTATTAACAGTACTGGGCGGATAGGCGAGATAGAATTAATAAAATAGTTAAGATACATTCGGAAAAGCTCTTCACGCATGTATCCTGTTTGTGTAAAACCCATTACAGCCCCAGAAGGTGCTCCTTCCAACAATTCAGGAATTGCACGAACACCCTTATAAATAATAAGAGGTGGAATGTATGCTCCTGCAGCTGAAATTGTTGGAGCAAACGAAATATGTTCATTAGAATTTCCTTGCGCAATTTTATGAACTTGACGTGTGCCTTTTTTTGCAATAACTTTTTCCAATGCAGGTGCAAGAGTAAATCCGGTTTCATCCATATTCCAAATTTGCATGGCAGTAAGTAAGTTTTCATCAATAATTTGTTTAAGCTTGTTAAAATGGTCTCTAACAATTGTTGCATTGGCTTTTTGTGCCCGTGCTTCGGACAATTCTTGAGGAACGTGGAATGACAAGTCGGGATGGTCTCTCATGAAACGAGACCACCAAGATTGACCTGGGCCGGTTTCACCGAATGGATGCTGTCGCTTGTTTTGTTGCATAATTTCCATTACGCAGTGGTTAACTCCAGATTTGGTTAAACCTAACCCGAGCTTTTGCATGTTAATGCAATATCCAACAAGTTGTTCCTCCTCATGTTTAGTAAGTACTGTTGGTGGTCCCTGACGATTAGGTGGACTACCATTTTTGATGCACGTCGGAGTGTGGCTTCTGAAAGCCCAAAATCATTTGCAATGCTGTTTACACTTGGGCGTTTAGAGCCAACAGGGTATTTATTTAATTCAGAAAGTGCTGCGCTGATTGAATCACGTCGATTAACATAAGCTTGCATGATTTTATCAAAAATATCACGTAATGAAATTAATATATAGCCCGTTATATATAAGTTAGTAAGTGATCAAATATAATTAAATGTGGTCAAATTTTAATAAAAGAAACTTTAAAATGTTTTTATGAAAGTATCGTAAATTAATGCGAATAGAGGGTGTGACAAATAGGTTATTAACCTGGCGTGATGAACAGTTTATTAATTTTGGTGTAACAAATTATTTATTTAATTGGCGTGATAAATATGTACAGCTTGTGTGACAAATAAACAGCTGAATGTAACACAAACCTATTTGGCGTGTGCGTGACAAATAAACAACTGAATGTTACACAATCTTATCTGGCGTGTATGTATACGTGCAGAGTAAAAAATCTCAATACACGTTCGTCAAAATACCACGTAGAATACTTATTTAATACCTGTCTGTCAAAAGCCCACATTTTTTGTTTCAGTGATCAGAATTAGGTATTCTTTGCACCATTTAATTCGCCTCAATGAGACGAATCAAATGGTGTAAAAATCTTTTGATTCTGATCAGTAAGTTATGTTCTGTCACTGAGTATATTTAATTCGTCAAAATACCCTATTGGCGATTGTATGTTTTTTTTGTCTAATTTCTTATCTAGTGATCAGAATCAAACGATTTTTATACCATTTGATTCGTCTTATTGAGATGAACCAAACGGTGTAAAAATTGCTCGATTCCGATCATTGATCACGTGATATTGACGAATATGTATAGTTCGTCAAAATACCATATTCGTCAAAATACCCTTACTCACCTTATATAGTATATGTAGATTTTCGCAGGGCTTATAGTTTTAAATTGAGACCTCAAATTTTAGCATTAGCCAATTTAAGCATCAGCCACAACAATTATTATTCAATCTATAATTATTTATTATTGGCAATTAATTTAATTTTAGAGATTTTATTGTTAATAAAATCAAATAGATTTTTTAGGCTATTTTAAACTTATATTTATTTTTTTTAATTCATGCGAATCTAACATTTTACAAAAGCATTCGTTAGAATATGAATAGTTCAATATGGAACTTTTATTTTTTTATATTTAAGCTTTTTTTGTTTTTTTTTTAAAAAAAACAATAGAATTATATGCGTATAGCATTAGATCCAAGTACTGTAATAATTATTGTAATTCATAAATTTAAATAAATGTATCTTTTATTTAATTAATATCTTGCAAAACAATTTACTTTAGCTCATTCTTAATATAAATTTATTAACCAATCAGATTTTGTAAAAATCATAAAATGAACTACAAAAATTATCCAATTAGAATAAAAGTCTGCTATGCTATAAATGGGTTATCTGAGTAATTTACTATATCTGAGAAGTTTACTATAATTTGTTGAACCTTAGCTAAAAAGGATTACTATGAACAGGAGCTTGGCTAATTCTATTTATTTGAGGATTAGTGTTTATATTGAAGTCACCTGTGATAATATTTCTGGGTCCAACTATAAAAACTCTTACTTTTTCTGACATATGTAGCAGTGCATATATGTTGATTATCTTACAAGTATATTGTTTAATTTTTGCAAATCCTGTAACTACCCTACCATTGTGACTTTCATTCATATTTTCTAGTATAACATTTCTGTTACCTGAAAGTATCGATATTTTGGATGACCAGAAGGAGTCCAATACCTATTGTTGCTTAAGAAATCTTATCATATCATTGTTTAAATTTGGTTTCAAAATTAAAGTTAAGTCTATATTATAAGATTTTAATAAGTTAAGCGTCTTTGTACATTTAGCTAATTACTCAGCCCTTTTACATTTAATATCAGTGATGTTAAATGACCTGAAATGACCCAAATGACTCAAATGACCAATACCGGTCATTGGGTCATTTCAAGAATGATATGACCTATTGGGTCATTTGAATTTTATTGTGGAAATACAATTAATTAAAACTTGATTAAATTTTGAAATTCGAAGTCAACAATAGTTCAAAATATTAAATATTTAATACTCACGCTAAGATTTGATCAATTTATAATTTTTAAGTCCATTTACTCCAGTTCTCGAAAGTAATATTTACCTTTAAACAAAAGCCGGGTTGTCCTGTGCTAAATTACCGTGATTGATTTCAGAAACTCCGTGATCACAGAATCTTAACCATCGATTTTAAACCCGTGACCTCATATTAGAGCCTCGTGACATAATCTGGAGCTCTATTCGACCCTAGTTACTCGGACCAAGTCTATCACGCTTCAATCGAAGCCTTACCATTGTGAGTAGTTTAGTTGATTTTAGTCAGTATTACTAGTGTATAGTTGCGATACTTACATGGAAGGTTCATTTAGGTCGTTTGAAGTTGATTCTTTGGTTAACATCACTTTTCCAGGACTCTCGGGAGGGGGGAGGGGGGTAAAATGAAACAAACATATGAAATGAGTATGAAATGATATAAAAATGAACGAAGATGGGCCAATTTCATTGGTTGATATAAATCAGGTGACTGGTGAGTGTCATCCAGCGTTTTGATTGGCTGTTCGTTTTCGGGGGAGGTGGGGAGACTTCAGCTGGGGGGTGATGTTAACCAAAAAAATAACTTCAAACGGCCTTAGCCTCTCACAACGTATATACATAATGAGGTTTTCTGATATTCAGGTACAAAATTTGTAGCAAAAAAGATTTTTAATTAATTAAAATTACATTTCCCGTTTAAAGTCAAATTCATTCGTTTATATACATTTGAATTTAATATATAACACGTTAACGTGTTACCTAGCATATTAACGAGCTTTCTAACACTACTAAGCCCAACGTTGACGCATTTTACTTATTTGTGGGTAATACAAACCAAAAAAGGATCTCTGATTTTGTAAATAAACTAAGCAAGATAAAAATTTAGGGTTAGGTCTTAAGGTTAGAGACTATAGGGTTAGAGTGATGCTTACGATATAAGATTTCATTCCTGTCATTTGCACCAAGATCGATTTATATATTAGTTTTCGCTTTTTTCTTCTTTTGCGTATGTTCGGATTTTTCGTCGGGCTGATCTGGAATAGTCAAATTTTGCACTTTCCGATTGGCTATTTCCTCTCCAGGAGTTGTTATTACCTGCGAAATAAGTAGCCCTATGAAAACTCGATACACGGAAATGCATGTAAAAATACGAAATTGTATGCGGGTAAGCAAGGGTTTCATAATCACTGCACGGAAACTGCACGGAAACTGATCATCCAAAAAATTTAATACACGTTATCACACGAAATATTGAAATCCGTGCACTATCGTGCATAGTATTATAACCATTTATTGACGTGTATTAATCTTAATGATCACATAATTTCCGTGCACTAACGTGACAATCGTTAAGATTCTTAACGATCATAAATTTCGTGCACTAACGTGCACAATCGTTAAGATTCTTAACGATCATAATTTTCGTGCACTGACATGCATAATCGTTAAGATTCTTAACGATCATAATCATAATTTTCGTGCTTTGACGTGCACAATCGTTAAGATTCTTAACGAAAGTTTCAGTTCACTGACGTAACGATCATCACAATCGTTAAGGTTCTTAACGATCATTTCTGTACAAAATGTATGATCATCACAATCGTTAAGACTCCTTAACGATCATAATTTCAGTGCATTAATATCGTGATCGTCACAATCGTTAAGATTCTTAACGATCATAATTTTTGTGCATGATATCACAATTGTCACAATTGTTAAGATCCTTAACGATCATAATTTCATGTACTAACATGATGATCATTAAGATCCTTAACGATCATAATTCCGTGCATTAACGTGATGATCGTTAAGATTCTTAATGATTATAAATTCCGTGCATTGACGCGCACAAAAACATTTATTTTGTTTTTTTTTTTTTTTGTTTTTTTTTTGCACTTATCAATAATAATTTCCGTGCATTGACGCGCACAAATTACATTTGATTTGTAAGCAAATAAATATTTTTTTTTTTTTTGTTTACTCTTATCATTTTTATCATCTTATATTTTTTTAAAATTTTTTTTTTTACAACTCATTAATTTTTATATAATTTTTTTTAGTTATTGTCATTGTTTAAACCATCCTTTAGAGTTATTGCCTTGGAAGCTACTCTTTTGGAATCACTATCATTTTTGGTGTATGTTTTTCATCATTTTTGGTGGTATCGCAGCTTTATTTTTTTTTACTATTATTTTTTTTTATTATTTTTTATCTCTCTGTATATTATTGCATTTTAGCCTCTCCCTTGAGTTACTGCCATTGGAGTTGCCACAATCGGAGTTGTCCCTATTGGAGTTATTTCTAGAGTAGTCATTTCAGTTTTTTTTTTTAAACCTTTCATTTTGGTACTATTACTTTGTTTTTTTTTTCGATATTATTAGTTGCTGGGTTATTTTTAAAGTCGGTAGTTTTAGTAATTAGAAGTATTTTCTTATTCGCATGTAAATTATTAAATTAAACTATTTGTATTATAAAATTTAATTAATAAAATAATTAAATAATTAAGTTATTTAATAAAATACAAAATTTAGTTAATAAAACTTATAAAATTTAGTTAATAAAATAATAAAATTTAGTTAATAAAATAATGCATATACGATATATGTTATTATGTATATATGTATGGACATATGCTATTATATGTTACCTGCACGTAAATATGCACGAGACAATGCACGAGAAAACACATAAAATTGCACGTAAGTACGTGCAGCGTTGCACGGAATCCGCGCCCTTTTACGTGCCATGAACTTGCTTTCCCGTGCATTGTCCCGTGTATATTTACGTGCAGGTTTGTGTGGTCACGTATTCAAACTTTTCCGTGTATTTCAGTATTATTCCGTGCTGTAATTTCTCATAGGGTAGATGCCACGTTGACGTGCTATCTAGAATATTGGAATTCTTACCCCTTAACACGTATCGCACTAACACGTTAACGGGCGATTATATGTCAATCATCAAGTTTACACGGACTTTGACTACCATATCACTACTGTACTAATAACCCAAATGACCTTCAAATGACCCCGGTCATTTGGTCACGAGTCATTTGCAAATGACCCAAAATTCAAATGGCCTATTATGACCGGTCATTTCAAGGTCATTTGAGGTCATTTAAAAATTTTTCAAATGACCAGGTCATTTAACATCACTGTTTAATATAGCTATCGTAAATTTACTTTTGCTCATGAGAAAGAATTGTAAAGTTGGCTATAACTTTGCCACTAAATTTTGAGGCATGACGACTTTCACTATTTATTTTATTTTTATATAGGGTATGTTTGTCTCTCTGGATTTTGCTGCCAGTGTTGATTTTGCAACTCTTTTTTATGAGTTATTAGTGTGAACTCTTCTTCTGGTATGTTACTCATTTTCTGATCAACTATTGTGCTATCTGGTAGAGTTTCAGTTGACTTCAGTATTGTTTCTTGACTTTGTTTATTTTGTGTAATGTGTTCTAGTTCTTGAATTGATTTTTCATCTGGAATTTTCTCCATTGATTCTACAATTTCTGATATCGATTACCTTGCTTCTGACTTGATTTTATTCTACCAAGTTGGACTCCCAATAGGGATTGTCTTGTGAATACATGATGCATTTTTTATTTCATATGTTCTTTAGACAATCTTTGGTTTAGTTTGAATTCTCTGTGCTGCCGCCTCAACTCTACCAACTCTTTAAACTGTTGACAGTCTTCTTTAATATGACCTGCAAGATTACAATAGAAGCATACTTTGGAGCTGCTTTCCGTTCAATTAAACTTTTTGATACTAAATATTGGTGTGCTGAGGCAATCTTTCTGGTATAGAGGAATCATTTGCGCTATCATAGACTAAAATCCATTGGTTAGATATACAAGTGGTTTAATTTATACAATAGTTCTGAAGTCTTCCATTGCCACTTTTATGTGGTTGGAAATTGATTCCTTTTCTCTCATGGGTACATTGCGTAATTTAACTAAAAAAACAGACCTTTTAGCTTTGTGGGACATATCCAAAAAGAAGTGTCTGCTTAAAGATAGTAATTCCTTCTGCTGCATACTTACATAGACTTTCTTTATTTTTGAAGATTATTTCCAGGTCAGTTCTTTGGCCTCTAACAAAGTGAGGGTTTGCAACAATAAGATCGTCTCCCAGTTGACTATGTAAGGCAAGTATAAATTCATTTAAAGTAATATTGATCAAGTTTCTTATATTTAAGATTAACGCATTAACATTTTGGTTTTGATTCTTCCTCTATTGAAGATTGCCCTATAAGTGACTTTCCCTCGTTGCATCTTTGTAAAGATACTGGACCACTGCTTCTCAGGGTTCTTCCCTTCAGGCATTTTGTTGTTTTTCTCTTCCTCTATTCGCACGTATCTAGATCTGTTTCTACGGTTCTCTCGGAAACACCTGATTCAGTGTCACTCATTATCATGTCCGGGTTTGTTCCAGAACTTTCCATTCGATCTGTCATAGAATTTCCGATCTATTACACGATATATCACGGAAGGTGGTGTAACTTTATACATTGATAATGCTGATTGAACGCATTTTTCGATATCAACATTCGGGAATAATTCGGCAACCATTATATAGTCATTAAACTTCGTCTTGATGAGAGTATCTCGAAATTGTCTTATGAATTTTATCCCATAAATATCGTTTGAATCTAAAGCTTCATTCTGAGTTTTATTTCTTTGAAGAGGAGAACCCTCTTTTACATATGTAGCCTCTGAGTCTTCTGCCCAGCTTATATTTTAATTGTTGTGTCTGTTAAGACTTTTTGTGTGTAGTTATTTTGTATTTCTATGCTTTCTTGGCCAACGTTGTGGACTGAGTTCTCATTCTTCTTGTTTTGAGATTTGGACCTAATGTTGTGTGTCTTTGCGCGTTTTCTCTCATTTTTCCTTTTCCTGGGTTTGTCATCCTCCGTTTCTCTGGTACAAGGGTTTTCGTCCTTGTTTTTAAGGTTATGTAGAGTTTAGTTTCTTTTTCTTTCAGAGTCTACTTCCGATTGCAGACACCCGACACCTGTCCGGAGCAGAGTGATTGTCAAATATATTTAAATTATATTATTTATTAAAACAGATCTATGAAATTTATATTTGTAAGATATATGTTTGTATTTATGATTTTTTTGTATCTATTTATTCATTAACTCACGCAAATAATAAAGAATTTACTTGAATTAAGCTTTCAAGTTTATAAATATTTATCATTATCTCTTTTATTCATAATAATCAAATGTCAAATATAAAACAATTATTTCATTAAGTATGCAACTATTCTGCCATGTATCATCCATAAATGTTCGTCTGTTAAATTTATAGGTAAGCAAGAAATAAATTTTTGATTGTTATTGCAATATGAAAATACAATCACGCGAATGAGTCAAGTAATGAAAATTAGTAATAAAATTATTTGGTCCGATGGTTAAAGTTGGTCATAAATAATTGATAAATGTTCACAAATAACATGCGATATTCGTTCCCAAATATTTTTTTTATATAAAAAATGTGATATGTATTTGTTATATTTATTTCATTCTAAGATTTTTTATATATATTATGACGTTTGTAATTTTAACGTTTTTATTAGTAACAAAATTTTAAGTATTGTACGTACAATACAGCTGAACAAGTCATAGACATTTACGAGCCCAATCTTTTTGCAGGTAGAGTTTTAATTCCTGGTTTTGCCCACTTCATGGACAAAATTCATAACGTATTATATTTAGTACTGTTAAATAATATTTATAATTTATGTTTGTTTTGATTTCGATTTCGATATTAATTTCTTATACTAAGAAAGTACACTTGACATTTTTCTAGAATTAAATACTTCTACAGATTTTTGATAATAAATGTATGCCTGATATTCATCCTTTTTAACGCCAATTCCAAAAAGATAACAATTTCCAACTTCTTTTATTCCTTTAGCATTTCCCATATCCGCAGATTTTTGATAATAAATAAACGCTTTATGTTTATCTTTTTTAACTCCAATTCCATATTGATGACATAATCCAACCATATACATCCCTCTAGCGTATCCCATTTCTGCTGACTTTTGATAATAAAAGAATGCTTTATATTCATCATTTACAACTCCAATTCCTTCATCATAACAATATCCAACCATATATGTTCCATCAGCATTTCCCATCTCTGCAGATCTTTGATAATATATGAATGCTTTATGTTCATCTTTTTCAATTCCAATTCCATAAAGATAATAATTTCCAACGTTTGACATTCCATCAATATATCCCATTTCTGCTGCTTTTTGATAATAAAAGAATGCCTTATGACTATCCTTTTCTACTCCAATTCCATTTTGATAACAATATCCAACGCTATTTGTTCCCCAAGCATCTCCCATCTCTGCTGATTTTTGATAATAAATAAATGCTTTATGTTCATCCTTTTCAATCCATTTACCGTAACGATAACAATTTGCAAGAATTATTTGAACCGTGGAATTTATTTGATCATCTAAGCAAAAATTTATAATATTAATTGGATTCTGTTTCTTCTTTATTAAAAATTGTTCTAATGTATTAAGAATTGAACGGAAATTTATTCCTTTCGATCTTTCTTCTTCATATAGATTACACATTTCTTTAACAATTTCAATATGCAAATTCTGGGAAAAATCTCGAGACATGTTATCTTCTAATTGCAATTGAATAGTTCCGTTGGCTATTTGAATACGTAATACCTGATGGGATACCGATTTTTCTGGCTGCTTTATCAAGTAAATTATCATTTTTGTTAGTGCAATGTTACATTTGGATGCATCAAATATATGCATTACATCGTACGACATACATATAGAAAATATAAACAATACAGAAAACTTTTAATTGTATCATCTCTTTAGAGTTTTATTAAGTAACGATTTGCAGTCACATGAAATAACATCATTGTGTATACTTTTTAATTGGTAGGCTGGTTATACGTTGTTGAATGAACGCAAAGTCTGTCCGAATTACAGTAGTATATTTCATTTAGAGCAATCTTGATTTATTATTAACAAAGAATAACAACTAAAAATTCTATCAGGTTTATTTTCGAGCTTTTCCGGTTGAATTTTTAATAAGCCTTGTGGCTGTGCATACTTCTAAATTTTAAACATATATCTGTTTTACCTTACTACTTTTGGCAACTAATTTAATAGTTAAATGGGTTGTATCAATCTACCTTGTGATGGATTTAATCCAGAAAAGGTTACATTTATGTATCTATTTGATTATTGGATAGCAAGTTCTTTTTATTCTAATTTTACGTACGTAACGTACATGTGCTCAAACTTTTTTTGATTCTGCACTTCGTGGACAATAAAATATTTAGCACTGTAAATATTATTAATCCAATTAATCTCTTAATAGTCACACTTTAAAATGTGATTATAGAGAAATGTGTTATAAGTAGAGGTTTGAAGTGCGTATATAGTTTTGGTTTTGTTTTTATGCTTTAATCTATTAATTTTTTTTTTAATTATAACAAGAAACTCGAAAGTATAGCTCCATTTTGCTTCATTTCTGTCAAAAGAATTTGCTAAAATAGAAAATATAACAATTCAACATTAGCTACTATAGCGAATAAAGAATCATTCAGTCAAATTTTTATACCAATTCAATACGTATATACAAATCATTCAGCTGGCACAATTGAATTACATCCTTAAACTAATATCAGGAGTAACCCTAACAAAAAACTATCCATGAACTAACCTTTGCATATAAAATCACCCTTTTAAAAATGTTTGCAAATTTTAGGTTCTCACTTTATTATAATCCTCAAAAATTTTAAATTAAAATTTATCTTTAATACTGTAACAGTATTTTGTTTTATCAAATTTCTTACCATTTTGATACTTTTACGGACACTTGAAATTAACAACTTCTACAGCTTTTTGATAATAAATGTATGCATTATACTCATCTTCTTCAACCCCAATTCCATAAAGATAACACTCCGCAACTTTTAACATTCCATCAACATACCCCATCACTGCAGATTTTTTATAATAAATGAATGCCTTTTGCATATCTTTTTCAATTCCAATTCCATATAGATAACAATATCCAACCTTATAAGTCCCTTTAGCGTATCCCATTTCTTCAGACTTCTGATAATTAATGAATGCCTGACGTACATCTTTTACAACACCAATTCCATTGAGATAACAATATGCAACCATATATGTTCCAATAGCGTCACCCATCTCTGACGATTTTTGATAATAAATGAACGCCTTTTGTTCATCCTTTTTAACTCCAGTTCCATTTCGATAACAATATCCAACATTATATGTTCCACTAGCATGTCCCATATCTGCTGATTTTTGATAATAAATGAACGCCTTATGTTCATCTTTTTCAACTCCAATTCCATTAAAATAATAATGTCCAACATTATATGTTCCTCTAACATTCCCCATTTCTGCTGATTTTTGATAATAAATAAATGCTCTATGTTTATCTTTTGTAACTCCCATTCCAAGATGAAAACAACGTCCAAGATTATATATTCCTCCAGCATATCCCATTTCCGCTGATTTTTGATAATAAATGAATGATTTATATTCATCCTTTTCAATTCCAATTCCATTTTGATAACAATATCCAACACTATTAGTTCCTCTAGCATCTCCCATATCTGCTGATTTTTGATAATAAATAAATGCTTTACGTTCATCTTTTTCAATCCATTTACCGTAACGATAACAATTTGCAATAATGATTTGAATCGTAGAATTAATTTGATTATCTAAACAATAATTTATAATATTAATTGGATTTTGTTTCTTGTTTATTAAAAATTGTTCTAATGTATCAAGAATTGAACGGAAATTTATTCCTTTTAATATTTCTTCATTATATAAATTACACATTTCTATAATAATTTCATTAAGAGAATCCTGGTCAGAATCCTGGGAAAAATCTTGTAACATGTTATCTTTTATATACGTTTGAGTAGTATTATTGGATGTTTGAATAATATTTGATGAACTGCCGATTTTTTCTGTTTGCTTTTCAAATAGGTTATTACGAATCGACATTTTAACACAATATTGAATATGGAAGCATCATATTTATATTGAAGATATGTATCACATCGTACTACATACAGCATAGCGAACTTTATTGCGATTCGCTGCTTTTTGCTGATCATCTATCATAAAAAAAAAAAGCCTATTAAGGGGTCTGCTTAAAGCCTTGTACCCACGTATGCAGATCAATATAGTACGAAAGTTAAAACATTAAAATATAAATAAATCTGTATTGGGGCATTAATAAAAATGTAGGGAAAATAGCTTTACCTATATACCTACACTAACCTCTAACTCTAAGCAATACGAGCCCTAATATTACAGTATTTATAGGTCACCTAAAGATAGATACAGTACGTTCCGATAGCCAATCAAATCCTAAATTTTATCTTTACGGAACTGCCCAAAAAGAAACCCCCGAAAATACCGAAAATACAAGAAAACGAATGTCTAAACCTGTCTAGAGCATTAATAAAAAATGTCGAGAAGACAATTTTATTTATAAGATATGCTCAAACCCTAACCCTAACTAACCATGACCTAATTTTAATTAAATAAATAATTAATTAATGCACCAGATTTTAGGCATCCACTGTATTTAACTGCATAAATAATCCGGGTCTCCCACTTTAAACCAATCAAAAAACTGATTTAAATCACAGGAGTCTTGTAAGGAAGGTTGATCTATTGTAAGACGTGCCTTATATGCAACAATATACATTATGTAAATTTTATATGTTTGTATAATGTAAATTATGTTAAGTAAATGGCTTCTTTTTAAAGTTGTACTGTGAAAGCTGAAACGTGACCTGCGTGAAAAACATGTCCTGGGAATTCCAAATTTGGGTTTACCCGGTTAATTCAATTCGAGGAATTAGGTCAATTCAAGGAATTAGGTCAATTCGAGGAATTAGGTTAATTCGGTTAATTCGACAGATTCAGAAAATTACCGAATAAGCCTAAAAGGAACAATTAGGTAAAAATGAAAAATTAGGTAAATTGTAATAATTAGGGCAATAAGAATAATTCTGGCAATAAAGCCTAATTAGAACATGTAACAAAATGATCAATGAATTAATTATAAATAATGGCCTTCTTTCTTGCCCTTCGGACCTATAAAAAAAGTAGATCCGCGATTTATACTCCATGTTTTCCATAAATGTTACATATTCACAGAATTTATAACTTAAATCATGGAGATTACAGTAATCGGCTTGTCTAGATTTTGTCGATCAAATTGCAGATTTACGAAATTTTCGGAAAAAATTTTTTACAATGCGGAAAGAAAAACTCCCGCTTTGCTATATTAATAATAACATATAATTTGTACAATATATCTTTATTAAGTACAAAAAATATACTGCACATCTTATATATCGTAACCTGACTATCCTAATAAACCATCATTAAATTGTAACTTTGTATTACCCATCCGAAAATCTGCTTAACCACTCAGCAAATCTAATACGCTTTTTTCTACCAGCTTAACCTAAATTTTAGTTACATGAAGATTCGTAAGTGCTTGGAAGACAGATTCGCTGATTTTTGGGACTGACCTGTACCACCGTAATTTTACGTATTTTTATAATTTGCATTAGGCCTCAAAGTTGATTTCTCGTTTTGCATTAAATAGTATTTCAAAGGCCCGGTAGTCTATCAGATTTTTTTTTATTACAGCTATCATAATTTCCTGAAACACCTGATAAAAATCAGTGAATGATTTTTTGGACAATTTGATTAAGATAGTGATTTCGGCATAATAGATTCTATAAATTGATATAATATTATGTACACACGTATGTAATTTAAGATCAGATATTAATATCTGTATAAATATTATACCGATACGAATACCTCAAATCAAATACAGAAACATGATGCTTTCAAAACATCTTAGATGTTAACACGTCATTATAAATCAAGTTTTTAAGCACCTCGAAGATATGAATATTGAAAAACTTCTATGACAAATATTATTAAAATCAAGATTTTTTTGAGTGGATCTTGAATCATATATCTTTAAACCAGTCGACAAACTTCTTGACCATATTTCCATATTTCAGGTAATATGTTTATTATAAATGTCTATTTTATATCTGGAGCCTTTATATTTTTTGTCAGCATTTAGCCTTTTCCATAAGCTTTTCCATAAGTTTTCATAAGTTTTAGCAAAACTAAGCACACCAAACATTCAACTGAAAATTTAATAACATTGAACGTGTTTGACATTTATAATGTTAAAATTATTTGTAAATAATGATTTCGCTATTTATGCATTTATGAACTAACATGTGATGCTCCTCGCGATAATACCTTAGAATAACTATCGTCATGCATCAGGTTAAAATTCCAATATCCTAAAATCCGTCCATATCTGTACCATACTGCTGCTGTAATTTCATAATCTCAATATCGGAACAGTATTACATACTGATCTGCTCTTCCATACCATACTGATTTGCGAAAATATTTGTCATATCATACCATTCTGGTAATTCACAATATACTGATCTTTATGTAACTTCTTATGTGAGTGTAAAAAAACCATTTTAAAATTCGTACCATACTGCTTTGGTATTATATATTTTAAGGTTAGATTAGAAATTATAGCTGATCAGTATGGTATGGTTTTTTAGAATAGATATTTTACACTTTATACCAGACCTATCAACTCATCCATACCATAATGATACTCTGTAATCCACATACCGATCTCATATTTAGGTTAAATTTACTGGCAATCATATCAAGAATTTATTAATTAATGCAGGGATGGAACGTCACTATGTCCAATTGGGTTCAATTTTTTTTGGACATATGTCCATTTTCAATTGGACATATGTCCAAAAAAAATTTAAACAAATTGGACATAGTGACATGCCATCCTAGAATTAATGTACTTGAATACATTATATACACCGTATACATCTCTTATTTGTGTATAACTGTGCTGATTTTTTCAATAAACAGTCATTTATTCAATTTGATTTAGCAAATAAATGTAACAACTTTATTGATTAAAATATTCAAATGATCTATATTACCGTAAAACTCGGAAAATAAGACCTTTATGATAAAATTTAAGTTCCATAAATAAACACCGTCAAATAAAAAAATTTATCCATTTTCCAGTTGATCAATAATTATGAATTTCTTAATTATGATGATTTATTTTAATTGATAATTAACTTTTTATTAAGTGTTTTATTAAAATAAATTTAACATTTGTGATAATGATCTGATTCATATTAAATTTAAATGATTCGTATTCAAATGATTTATCAAATTTAGCATTCAATGAGTAACGGGTCCAAACTTTAATCTAATTCTTTTCATAAAATTTATGCACAATATGTACTAATAATTTTTAGCCTTATCTAAATTAAATTACTTAACACAGGACCCCGAACAATACATGTAGAGGTTATATTGGCTTTAATATAAACTTTTTGTAAATTTTATCCACTTTTTATTAGAGCTAATTAACCTTATTTTATATATAAGCTTTAATATTTAAATAATTTTATCTATTTAAAAATATAACAAATAACATATATTTTTTTTAAAAAAATATTTTTCTAAAGAAATATTTTACTTCCAAAAAAAATTTTTTCCAAAAAAAAATTTTTCTCTAAAAAAATTTTTTCAAAAAAAATTTTTCTTTAAAAAAATTTTATTTATATATTTATTTGGTTATTAAATTTTAAATATAACCTATCTAAAATTTATAATTTTATCCATTTTAAATAATATAACATTAAAGGCTTTTATCCACTTTTAAATATAACCTTTTGGCCAATAACCTCTTTTCAAATATAACATTTTAGTAAAAAAGCATCTTTTTTATCCAAAATTTCAATATAACCTTTATATGTATTGTTCGGGGTCCTCTTAACACTTGTAAAATAGTTTATGTATTCTTATCTGATTTCATTTCATCATATCAGATATTATTACGTACCAAAGTAACCCAAATTTCAAATCCAGTATGCTCATATACGTACAATAGCAGTATTTTTACACCAACACAAGCGCATTGACATGCGAAATCATAGATATTTAACGCGAGATTTTGTTTACACTATTCTAGATGGCAGAAGTCCTAGACTCCGTTTTGCAAGCATGACTACATTCTTGGTATTCCGATCAGTGTTAGATATCTAATATTCTTAGTGTTCTCGAGAACATTTAAAAAAAATATGATAACATTGTATTAAAAATTATGTTCTATTTAAATCAACTAAGAACATAAAATTTATAATTTATGTTCTCATATGATATATAGAAAATATATATTGTAAATAATGTTCTCATATGATATATAGAAAATATAAAAAATAATGTTCTCATATGATATATAGATAATATATATATATATATTTCTTTATCATTAAGAACATTAAAATGTTTATAAGAACATAAGAACATAAAATTATCAATTTATGTTCTCAAAGAACCAAAAAAATTTTTCAGATATTTAACACTAATTCTGGTATGTGATGTTTTATTTATGCACTTTTGAGGAATTCTTTTCCTTTTTAATCGTTATTTTCCATTACCTATAAATACAACCACTATTCAATAAGCGAAAAGATTTTTTGAGCTCTATTTCTCTTGCGCAGCGCAGCTCAGCATTCGATGCTTGCGCATCCACTAGCGCCAAGAGAATAATATGTTGAAATTTGTGACACCCCAAATTACCAAAAAAAAGTTAACACGACGATGAATTTCTAAGCGCTAATATGACTGTTCGATTATCATTTATAATTTGACTGTCATAATTCAGTAATTGACTGTCGATTATTATTCATAATTTGACTATCAATTCATCAACGAAATTGAGCACATTTTTAGTTTTATTAAGGATTATTTATATCTATATTTGTCCGAATTTTTTTTTGTAAATAAATAGACTAGCTGTTTTTTTTTTTAATATATCTGAAATTGGATCGAATTGTTTTTTAAATAAATGATTTTAAGTTGATATTTATTAACATCCGACCAAGTCGATTTTCATATGTCCAACCAATGTTAATAAGCGTTATGTGAGAACACGTAACCATCAAGCGAAGTTGCACTTAAAACATTGCTTCATTTTAAAGAAAACCCTCTTCTCAGCATAAATGAAGTTAAATCTATAATTGTCGCTGAAATTAGTTAATGCTGAAATTTGTGATCTTTATTTGAACACATAATATGACTTATACTTTCTAAATTTTATCTAACTGAACAAATGACCCAAATATTTTAATTTTAAAATTACTTGTCGGTATTTCAGGAGAGTGACAGTATTCATTATGCGGGATATATTCATGGTGATATTCACAGTAGAAATATTTTTTATTAGTTATAAGTATACAAATCTATATATCAGATCTAGGATTATCCAGAAAGGAGTATAATATTCTGATTAGAAAAATTGCTCTCACAAAGAAGATCAACCGAGTCGACCGGCCGAAGTTATTAAGAATCATAATTGTTCCATCGGCCTGTATCACTATTCTAAATTATAGTAAATCATCAAATATATTGTTTAATAAAATCTTTATAATATATTTATATGTATAAAACAAACCTAATTGAGAAATATTGTAAAAATGAAACATAAATAAATTAGAAAAATAATTATGGATTTTATTAAATTATTAATGAACTTAAATGAGAACATCGTGTAAAATAAATTGTACAACTTTAAAACACAGTAATGAAAGTTATTATTTATATTATAAACTGTTAATCTTGTAAATACATATTTATACTTTCAAATGACGGAAATTATTCGGTCCATACAATTTTTATGCAAATGTTACAGATTATACAAGAAAAATATGGATCATACGTATATCATATTACATAAAATACGGATTTTTGATCAGAAATAATAGTGTTATTATACAGTAATTAGATATATTATATGCAACTTGTAATAACATTACTTTTTTTGATCTAAATAAGACTTCATGTGTAACGAATTAAAATTTTGACTCGAGTAAATGCCTTTATTCGAGTAAACTCGAGTCAATATTCGAGTTTTAAAATTCTAGCTCGAATTACTCAAGTTAACACTAGTCCAAGATTATATTGGTTGAGTCGGATTGCATTGATATTGTCATTGAGTGACTGTAAAAAAATTCTGCCGCAAAACATTTATTCACAATGCTGAGATCATAATATATGACTAAGTCGAATTAGCTGCATTAAAATTATTGTGACCACAGTAAGTGGTTAAGTTAAAGCTGAGTTAGTTTGCATTGAAATTATCGTGATTTCTATTTAATTCTGTTATATGTGACAGTTGATTGTTAAAAATCATGAATAGATGACAATATTATCGCACAGGAGACTGTAATTAAGAAGTAACTGACAGTTTCATGTATTGGTGATTAATTTATGGATTGATTACGATTATTTTACAACATTAATCATGTAAATGATCAAAATATAGTAATAACTACAAATTTTAACGAAACTTTAATAACATGCGCTTAGAAAAATGAGGTAACGGATCGGGATTTGAGTGTGCATTTAGAGAGGGTATATTCAAAGTTCAATACATCGATTTACATATTCTTTTAAGTATGCTTTTTTTTCCATACCGGAGGCAAGTGTTATATGCTAGTTAGTAGACGCAATAAAATTCACTTAAGAATAAATAATTGTTAAAAAATAGGTCTACTCTAGAACCTATGAGCAAATCACCGATTTATTAATAAAAAAAGAACTTTAATACATACATAAATAAATTTTAAACCCTGATTAAAAAAAAAAATCCTATAAAGAAAATATAAAATTTTAAATTCCCAACGATTATATACAAAATTTTGAATTGAGCCACCGCTATTTATGTAAAAAAAAAAAAAAAAACCATGATTTTATAATCATATAATATAGTATACTGTATCTGATATGTAGATGCAATATCAGATATGATGCAATATGATTCCAGCTTTATTTACACAATTGATACATAGTATAGATTACATTAAAACGCTAAATTTTAAGACAAAATTTATGTTCACCTGTACAAACACATATATATATGGCAAGGATGATGCAACGATAAGTGAAAAATAATAATACACAACAATTTGTGATAAATAGAGTCACAGGCACCAATCAAATGCCAAGGATCGCACACACTCATTAACTTGCCTGTTAACTTGCCTGTTGACCATAACCATATTCTATACTTTGTACTCCGTTCCCTGTAAAATTATTCTTATCGCTTCGATTAACATTTTTAAAGCTACTTAAGTCAATATTTAATTACTCCGTTCTTGATAACATCGCATAGCTACCTAGTATTAAATTGTTTAATTTAAAAAGAAAGATCAGCACATTAATTATATATTAGATATTCGAATCTTCAATGAATATTCAACATTTGAACTTAATAATTAACCTTTCTTTCAATATATAAACTTTTTTTGGATGGGTTCTGCAATCACATAAACATTGTAAATCAATATTAAGCAATATAGGATGTTCTTAAGCTTCATACTCGGCATGATTAGCTTGTGATCGTAATAATCCTCAACTATAATTAAATTTTATTTAGAATTTCTTTGACAACTTGAATAAGCAATATTGACGTAATTAAAATTTTCTTAAACATTATTTTCGATGTGATTAACTAGTGATCCATTTAATACAATCAATTAAAATAACGATTTTAATTGAAATTTGAGCGTTCTTATTATCTTTTATTAAATACTATCGTCAAAAAAAAATTTAATAAAAAAAATTAAAGCGTTAAGTGCGGAAAAACGGTAGTTCAGAATCCACTGGTTTTAGGTCTTCGTTGATATTGATAAATGAAAAAATTATTGATGTAATAGTTGAATTTATTTTTATATGAGTAAAAGCTAAGCAGTTGCAATTTTTTCTCGGCATCCTTACATTTTTTATTTTCCATGAGAACTTTTTAGTATAAGGTGTAAATAGTAAGCAATTCGATAACTTCAAGAATGAGGATCATGACAAAGTTAGTTGAACGATCTCCTTGGATACTTGACTAATTAATTACAAACTTTGTATAAAAAAAGTCTGTTGTAGAATGGATGTAAATTGAAAGACTAACTCGAATAATATTTTTTATTATTAATAAAAAAAATAACTTGAATTATGTAATAAACTTTATCCATTATTATAATAATAAACACAATTGACTGTTTAAAATGTTACGCTATGCAAATTTATTTTCCAACACTTGTTGGCCCATCGATTAAGCGGTTGAAAATACCCATAGTTATATATAATCAGCTGGTTTGGTTTAGATAAAATATGCAAATGTATAATTTGACTTAAAAGAGCAAATATTTTTGATCAAAAATAAATCATTTTGCAAATCGCAATAAGTACAGAATCATTGAAAATGAATCAGTTATATTTGGAATATTAAAATTACTCACCAAATAACAATGTTATTTCATGAACAGTAAGTCCGTTTTCGACTATATTTTGAACTTATTTAAACTTATTATTTATAATATTCATCTAAATAATTTGAAAAATTCGTTCTTTAAACAGACTTCTCTTATATAAGTCATGATGATTCTTTTAAGACTGACAACTTCATATAACGAATTTCAGCTCAATAAAATTTTATAATCATGTCATACTTCAGTCTTTATATTTTCACTTTTCTCTTAAATTTTATTTTTACTTTTGCTGATTTTGTTCCATCTCCAAGAATGGGACATGTCGCTATTCTCATCGATAAGAAACTCTACTTTTCTGGTGGAGCTAATAATGATGTTTTGAATGATTTTTTTTTTATTTAGATGTCTCTCAACCTTTTAATATAGAAACATTAACATGGAATGATCTCACTTATACTGGAGCTCCAACAAAATTTTATGCTTCAGCGTGTAATGGTGCAAGCAATAATGATTTATTTATCTTCGGTGGTACTCCCTTTGGTGGTACTTCTAATTCATTTGCTGTTAAATATGATATAAATGACCAACATTGGACTGAAATCACAAGTGGTGAAAATGAACCAAAAGGAATAGATTATACTTCATGCGCTAAATTTAATAATCGTTCGATTGCAATTTTTGGTGGTCGTCTTTTGAATAATTTTACAAATGATCTTTGGATATTCGATTTATTAGATTTGAAATGGAGCTTAAATAATGCTCCTCATCCATTCCCATATATTTGGTCCTGTTGTGCAATAACTTTGCCTGATGAATCTATTTTATACATTGGTGGAATTTCTTTAAATAAAAATGGTACAGAACATCTATGGGAATTGAATACCGTAAGTGTTGTATTTTGATGCAATAAATCTTTTAGCTTTTATTCATTAATTCTTTGTACTGTAGTTACCATTATATGATACTGCGTCTAACACTTGGAAAATGTTTGTACGTAATAATAAATATACATATATTTTTATTAACTAAAACTTACATTAACAATCGTTAATAAATTTGATATATATATATTAGAATACATCCGGTCCAACTCCTCATCATCGCTATGGTTTTTCAGCAGTATTAAGTATGTCATTTAACAATTTAAATGTTAAATATGTGTACTTTTATGTATAAAAATCTTTGATATTAATCATTCAAATTAAAAGCTTCCGACAAACGTATTATAATATTTGGTGGATACTCGTCAACGGATTTCGGTGATTTATGGATTTTAGATATTACAACATATCAATGGTCAGAAGGAATCATTACAAACCCAAATGGTCTAAGACTTTCGTCACATACTGAAACATTTGTAGATAATTATATGATTATTGCTTTTGGTAAAAAATTTAGTTATTTTTTAACCAATTTATGTTGAATATTTATGTATGAATATTTAGTTTAAATTTTCTAAATCTTTATTTGCTTAACAGGTGGTAACAATGTAACCAATTTTTCATTAGCAACATATATGTTAGATGTAAACAAGAGAGATTCTTATACTTGGGTTACTGATTTTATTCCAAGTACTACAAATACTACAAATTTCAAGTAATTAAATTCCAAACATTCCTCTAGCTTAATTATTGTTATCATTATTGATATTATTATTTCTTTAAATTTTTCTTTATTGCATTATTTTGACTCTATGCTTTATTATTTATCAAATATAAAAAACTTATATGCAGTATTTTTAATTTTAATATAAAACAAGTAGCTGCGCGACTATAATAAGGTTTTTTACTATTTTGAGTCCGTCGCACAAAATCAGGGAGTGTGACTATATGGGGTGTGACTATAGGGAGATCTGACTGTAATTCGAAAAACCAGTCTAATCCGCGATCCAGGTTACAGATAGGGTTCCGAAGTTTGATCTGGGTTTGATTTGAGTTTGATCAAACCCCAAATCAAACCAAACTCAAACTATAAATTTTATAAAGTTTGAGATCAAACCCAAATTCAAATAAAAAATAATCAAATTCAAACCAAACCCAAATACTATACTAAGTTTGATTTGAGTTTGATTTGAAGTT